>BPLR01014169.1:0-79172 GCA_021605095.1 Caerostris extrusa
AATATCTGAAAAAATTTTTCTCTGCCATAATCATAAACCTTAATTTTTCTCTCTTTTTTTTAATTAAATAAAGGTATATGTTAATCATATCGTTAGCAGGAAGTAATTAGGAACTGTTGAATCTTCGACCTGCAATTTTTTTTCCCCAATGTAAATAAATGCTAATTTCCATGAATCGTTCTCTTTGATTCTCTTGGGACCTGAAATGCCGAGAACCAGTTTATCAATATTGTCAGATTCTGATTTTGATTGATAAATAAATTCAAAGAACCAAATAAATAATTTTGTGACTCCAGTTTTTTTTTTATAATTACTTATTGATGTCAGTTTTATATTGATACCTAGATAAGGTTTTTTGTTGTTGATTTTAAAGATCTCTGCCATTAATTTTAACCAATGGAAAAAGACATTTGGTGTAATGTTTTACAAAAATTGAGACATTATGTATGATTATTTTTCATAGTATGATTTTGTTTTTGAATGATTTAAAAAAATAAAGTGAAATTCCAAAAAAGTAAAATTTTTTTTCATTATTTAAAATTTTTATTTAAAAGTAATTGTATTTTCTTAACATTTTAATCTTCACCGAATTATACTGTAACTAGTTTAAAGTTTAGTAAAATAAGAAAATAAGAAATTTTTTTTATTTTTAAAATTTATTTATTATTTAAAAATTAAAATACAAAAAAAATTATAAATTTATTAACAATTCATGTACACAAATTTTTTTTTGTTATTTTCATTATATGTATTTTATTATTGATTATAGTATTCTGTGATAATTAAAATTTAAGAAAAGCACAATTATTTTATAAAATTAACATATTAATTATTGTTAATCAAACATTAACATTTTTAACAACTGAATGACTTTGTGACTCCAGATTTTTTTATATATATAATTACTTATTGATGCCACATTTATATTGACACCTATATATATATATATATATATATATATTTTTTTTTTTGCTTTTTAAAGATCTATAGTCTTAATTCCCACCAATGGGGAAAAACATGTGGCATAATGTTTTATAAAAATTAAAATATTACATACAATTATTTTTCATAGTATGATTTTGTTTTGGAAAGATTTCATTCTGAAGTAAATTTTTTTGGAAACTTTTATATAAAAATAATTGCATTTCTTTAAAATTTTAAGCATGACAAAGTTATACTATAATCAGCAATTTAAGATTTAATATAATAAAAAAAAAAAAAAAAAAAAAAAAAAAAGAAAATAATTTATTTATTCCTTATTTTTAAAAATTTATTTCTTATTTTTAAAAATTCATGTAAATTTTATTTTCTTATTTTCTTATTCTATTAATCCTATAATTATTAATTAAAGTATAATTTTAAGAAAGCACAATTATTTTTAAAAAATTAATATTTTAATTGCTGTTTATTAAAAATTAATATTCTACTTGTTAATACTACTTAGTTTTTTATTAACAATGAAATTATCTACTAATATTTTAATTATTTTTATCAATTAATTTTGATATATTAAGGAATTTGTTTTTACGAAGTAAAAGATAATGTTAAGACATGTTATCAAAATAAAAGTATAATTTTTATTAGAATAAAGCTCAATGTTTTCATTAGGAAATATTTTAATATATCAGGGATTTTTTTTTATAAACACGAGGCAAAAAGCGTTCTATGCAAATTAAAAGTCAAGAACTAAGAAATATTTTTAAAATTGCTCATTTTTTGATAAACAAAAAAAAAAATGGTTTTTAAAAATTGACTAGACTTAAATGTCTTTATTTACGAATGCAAGCCGATATGTGTATAAGCCGAGAGTTTTTTCTACAAAACCGCATATAAGCCGAAATGAAAGAGAATCATGTAATGTTTAAGCATCGCCAAGAGTGAGAAAATGTTGCCAAGCAAGTAAAACGATTGAAATATTTTCCAGCCGCCTGATTTCTGATTATACGCCTGATGCCAACGATGATTGTTATAACGTAACCCTATCAGAAGCTAGTACATTGTTTTCCATTCAATTGTTACCTTATAATAACAAAACTCAAAAAATAAATTAGGAGAAGAAAGTAACTTTCCTTTTCAACTGTTGTTTTTATGTGTATTATTATTTCCGATGTACGTTTTGGTACTTTAGCATCAGCCAGGTGCAAATTTCGCGAAAATCAAATTCTTCGATTTGGCGTCGACGCAACAAAGCAATAATATAAACATAAACAACAACTTTAACATTAATATAAACTAAAAAAATAATATAAGCAACTTTGAAAATAAAAACAATACGTTTTTCATAAAATAAATAACTAATTTCATTTAAAATTAACTCTTTTCATAAACTTAAGAAATATAAATTAGAGAATAAAAACGTTGCGTATGTCGCCATATTTGGCGATTTATCGCTTGCACCCAGCTATTGGAAAAGTACATGATTTTTTCCTTTTGAGTTAGATCTGTATATAAGCTGTCACTAATAATTTAGATTTAGAAAAAGTTCTAAAAATTCTAGGCTTATATACGGTAAATTTTAACTGCTAACTTTTGATTAATAAAAATATATTTCTAAAGGTAAGCATTCATCTTTATAAAATTAAATTTTTTTATTTATAATTAAATAAAAGCAAGTGTTTATGAAAGTAATTAAAAGTAAAGTAAATGGTTGGTGTATTGTTGAAGTATCTAGGAATTCTAGGAATAAAACCGTGTACTTTCCTATCTTAATTAATAAAATTGCATAATTAGGAATTTAATCAAAATAAATTAAAAAGGTGTAATTAATAATTGAGCACTTGCTCTGTAAAAATAAAAAGAATTGGGATTTTAATATTTAAGAAAGAAATATTAAGATTATATGTATCAAATTTTAATATTTAATTTATAAGTATTTGAAAAATGATTATATTAGTATTCCCTTAATCAAAAATACTTTTGCCTATGTTGTAGCTGTCTTTTATTTTCTAGCGAAATGTTCTTTTATTTCGTTAACTTACTTAATATTTTTAAAAGTTCAAAATCATAAATCATGAATTAAAAACTATATTTTTAGGAAAAAAAAAAAAAATATTAAGTTCATTTATATGAAAAATACAAAGTGAATAGATACGAACCCAAAACAATTCTTTCTTTCAATACTAAACTGAAACTATTTATTAATCCAGTTTCATCCCACTACTTTCTGTAGACTTCCTTCTATAATGTCTGAGTGTTAAACGTATGTATTTAGGTGAAACACCCGCATTGCTTAGAAAAATAAAATGATGCATAAATAAAGGGAAATAAATGAGTGTATCTAATGCAAATAATTGTTTTGAACATAATTTTTTCATGTATCTATTAAGTTATCTCGTCTATCATCGTCTTTGTTTATAATCCTATCTTCTCTATAAGTGTTTGGAACAATGTCTTCATTATCTTTTCCTTTATAGAGTGACGTATATTGCATTTAAATAAATATAGATTATGGATCACTTGTTGTTGGACTTTTAAGTCCAAGAAATACTTGTAGGAAATATTTCTTATGGTTAAGTTTACTAAATTCAAACATTTAATAAATGGTAAGGTTTTATAAATTCAATTATGGAAAGATTTAATAAATTCAATTACGGTGAGGTTTAATAAATTGAATTATGGGAAGGTATAATAAATTTAAAAAAAAAATACTTCTCAAATTAAGCTTTTCGGTTAAAATTAAAGCTTTTACAATTATTTGGTATGATAAAGATCGTGAGTAAGAATTATTGTGTTCCATGAATTTGGGAAGGTTAAAACACCAATCTCAGTTTATATTGATAGATAATATCATTCTTTTTTTTTTTAATCCGTTCAGCTTCTTAATTGAAATGTGGCAACTCATTAAGATGTTACTTCTGAAACACGACAAATCTTCAACACTTTTTGGCAAAAAAAAAAAAAAAAAAGTTGTTACAATTATTTGGTATATGTACATGATAAAAGATTTTAAATTTGTTCCATCCCTTTGTGTTCCATGAATTTGGAAAAGGTTAAAACAGTAATATCAGTTAATATAGATGACATAATTCTTTTTTTTATCCGTTCTGTTTCTTCACTGTGGTCATTCGCTCAGTTGCTACTTCCGAGACACGACAAATCTTTAACCCATTACCAATAACTAAGATCGACCCATTAGGACAATGCAGCACCGGAAAGGATACATTTGTTGTCCTGCATTTAAATAAATGTAGATTATGAAACACTTGTTGGACTTAAACTTGACTTAAAATACTTGTAGGACTTAATTTAAGTCCTAAAAATATCTGTAGGAAAAAATTTCTTTTGGCAAGTAAGATTTAATAAATTCAGAAAAAAAAAACTTTTGGAATTAAAACTTTTTTGGTAAAATTTTTTTACAGTTATTTGGTATGCGTACATGATAAAAATAAGTAATGACTCTTGTGATCCGTGAATTTGGAAAGGTTAAAACACCAATCGCAGTTAATATTGATAGATAACATCATTCCTTTTTTTATACGTACAGCTTCCTAATTGCTATGTTGCAACTCATTCAGTTGCTACTTCTGAAATACGACAAATCTTCAACCGGTAACTAAATTCTATTACCAGTAACTAAGTCCGACCTATCAGGACAGCACAGCACCCGGAACCATGCACACTGCTCCTGCATACCACCATTTGTTGTCCTGCATATAAATAAATGTAGATTATGAAACACTTGTTGGACTTTTTAAGTCTTACAAATATTTGTAGGAAAGATTCTCTTATGGCAAGTAAGATTTAATAAATTCACAAAAAATACTTCTTGAATTAAGCGAAAAAGATTTCTTGAATATATATATATATATTATGTAAGGACCCTTATGTTCCATGAATTCCAAAAGGTTAAAAGACCAATCTCAGTTAATACTGATAGATAACATCATTTCTTTTTTTTTTTTTTTTATCCGTTCCGCTTCTTCAAATGGGTAATTTACTCAGTTGCTACTTCTGAAACACGACAAATCTTCTACCCATTACCAGTACCCATTAGGACAATGCAGCACCGGAAAGGATATATTTGTTGTCCTGTTGAGTTAACAACAAATCAATCGGTCAGACCGGAACACGTCCTTTTTCAACGACGTTGTAATTATGCAATTAATACTCGAATCCAATCCGCGTTAATGGGGCTATTATTTTCTTTTACGTCGCATGTCTTCGGATAAAGTCGATGCAGCGTTGTAATTAATGGACGTTTGGCGATCGCCAATTTGTTCCATCTGAGGTTGCTAATTGGCTGTGAAAGTTAGTTGTGTAATTCTGGGTGGAGTTTTTTTGTGCTTTAATTGTGTGTTCTGTCATGAAGGAGGATATAATTGTTTGGAAATTATGACTTGGAACTTGTACCGGAAATCTAGAAATGTGCAAATTTCTAATGTGGTTTTGCCTACAGCGAGTTTAATAATAATATGCACTGTCTTTTTTTTAGTATGTCTTTTAATATGTTTTGTCGTTTTAGTATGTATTTGTTAATTGATATAATAATTTATTTAGATTATAGTATTTTTTGTTATTATTTTATTTATTTGCATGTATTTTAATATTCCAAAATATTTTTGAGTTTAAAATGGATGATTTGCGATATGTCTTAATATTTAAAATATTTAACAATTACTACATATTTATTATATAATCAAAAATTATAAAATATATATATATAATATTAATATATATTTTTAGTGAATATCAATCATTAATTCAAATTTTTGAATTAAGAAAACTTATACTAATGATATCATGCTCCCAATTGTTAAAACTCTATATAGAATTTTAAATAGATCCATTGTAGTGTTGTGGGTTGTAACTGGGTGTGGTTGGGTTGAGACTTGAGGTACAGGTTGGAGAACACTGGTCCACTGTTAAGCTTTTAAAAGTTTGAAAACCAAAAATATTAAAACTTGTCAGATTTGTCCATGTCCTAGTTTTTATCACGGAAAACCTAATCTAAAGTATGTCAGCCGCTGACAGAAAAAGACGAATAGAATCGTCTTGTAATTTATATGGTTTGGAAAAGATCCGATTTATCAGTTTTGCTACTGTTCTTGTATTCTAGTGTGATATTTGTTGAAAGCAGTTCTGTGCGATCATACATTGTATTTCCTGTTAGTTTTGTGAATTGAATGTTGAGAAAAACACTCTTTTTGTGGTCGCATCTGTTCTTTTGTTTTTATAACAATGCCATAATTTTGTTATCGAACTTATATCGACAAGTGTTGGAATACTTTCTCCTTAGTAAATTGAGCTACACGTGCTACAATATGTTACGTAAGAAGGTGTTGTCACACACACACTTTGACAATTTGATTCCAAAATTATTTACAGTAACTTGTAAACTAATTAATTACTTAAAAATTAATAATAAATAATTGTACTAATTAAACAATCAATTGCGAAATAATTATTAATTTTAAGTAAACAAATGTAAATAATTAGTTTACAAGTTATTGTTTATATTTTGTCGCGGCATTGGAAATCCATCAAGCTATATTATTCTTTTCTGTATGGTTTATAACGTTTATGTATTTTATAATAATTAGCAAAAGTTATTATAGACATGTCAGGCAGAAGCTGAAATAAGTGGAAAAAACTTAATATTTTAATAATGAAGCTCAATAATGAAAAATCTCAATTTTCAGAATTTCAAAATTGTAACTCATTGGAAATATAAAACAACTTGCAAAACATTTTTTCCATGTTTCACCATAGCAAAAATATGATAAACTAAATTTGTTAGTCATTTTGTTGCTTTTTCTGAAATTTTATGGAGACCAAGTTTTTTGTTTTGTTTCTAGATGAAGAATTGACACAAGTATAAATTGTATAAGCCACACAATAAGTGAAATAACTTAATATTATAATAATGAAGAATCAATTTTTCAGAATCTCAAAATTGCTAAAAACTCTTTGAAATATAAAACAGTTTGTGAGCCATTTTTTCCGTGCATCATCATAGCAAAAAAAATGATAAACTAATTTTGTTAATCAATTTGTTGTTTCTTCAAATTTCAAGAATTTTTATAGAGATAAATTTTTTTTGATGAAGAATAGACAAAAATATAAATTTAAGAACTAATATTTTTAAGAAATATTAGTTCCAATATTCTGATAATGAAGAATCTCAATTTTTTTTAGAATCTCTAAACATAACTCATTGAACTAGAAAAAATTTACTTTCCGGAAATTTTAGAAAGACAAAGCTTTTTTTTTTTTTGTATGAAGAATTTACACAAATATAAATCTTAAGCCAAGCCATAAGTGAAATAACTAATAAACTTAATATTTAATTGATATGTAAACGTTTATTAAATTAAATTGCAAGGTTATAATTTTTAAAAGATACATGATCTTTCTTTCATTTTGTTTTAGATAGCGTTCCACGTAATTTTTGATTTTATTAATTTCGAATTAAAAAAATTTTTCGAAAATTTAAATGCATTACACCTGACCTACTAATAAACTTCCTGACACTTTGTTCCGTTGTAAAATCAAAATGACAATGTCAGTGGTGTAATTTCATTGAAATGAATGAATCTTCATTTAATTTAAAATCCTCGAGAACTCAGTGTCGGAAACTATTGCTTCCTGTTTACTTAATGGGCACGTGCTTTGTTTTACTGACACATCTGCTGCTTTGCTTTAATTTATACATAATTGTTTTTTTTGTTATGCTTTATTTATTTTAAATGTTTATTTGATTTTGTTTTATATCACGAAGTAACAGCATTCTGCTTTTTAAAAAAATTACTCACGCATTTATTTCTAAGCATTATTGTCTGAATATTTTTTTTGTAAAATTATCTCGAGTTTATGTATGATAACGTCGTATAAAAGAATTTCTTAAAAAATATTTATATTAAATAATATAAATATATATATTAAAAATGGAAAAATATTTGTTTGGTTTAAGGAAGTAAAGTGTTTATTGAATAGGATAATGGTTTATTTTATTCTTGTATGAAAATTTCGTTTGGTTTTTACTTTTTTATTCAACATCATAAATCGGTGAAAATATTTTTATCTATATAAATAATTTATTTTAAATATAAATAATTTAAATTTTTTAATAATTTTTTTATCTATATGAAAATTGTTTTAAAAAATTTTTATTTAAAAAGATTTCAAATTAGGGTTACTTATTTAGAATAAGTAAATTTAAATTATTTTAAAAGGACGAAAATTTTAAATATGCAATAAAAAAATATAAATAAAAGTTTTATTATTAATTAAAAATTATCTGCAGACATGTGTCACAAACTGTAATTTATAAATAACTGTATTCAAATTTAATAATAATTTATTAAATTCTTAATAAATTATAATTAATTGCAATTAATTGAATAAATAAATTAAATTAAATTGTTAATTAATTTTTAAATTCTAATTTTTACCTGAAGAATTATAAGTAATTTAATTAATTTAAATATTCACGAAATTTTTGTGGTTTAAATAAGTAAGGACTTTTAAATTAGTTTAATTTTTGGTTTACCAGTAATAAAAATTGGGAGCCTGATGGTCGAGTGACTCACTCAGGCGCTCGTGTGTGTAGGTTTCGGGTTCGAGTCCCGGCGGTGCCATGAATGTTTGTAGTGGTTTGGAATCCACTTTAAACTGTAGGAGCGGCCTGATGGCGAATTGGCTGGCGCTCTGGCTTTTGGTACCATTGGCTTCAGGTTCGAATCCTAGCGGTGGCATAGATGCATGTTAGTGGTTCAGAATCCACATTAAACTGCAGGTCCCGGTCTAATTAGCCCAAAGTGTGCGCAATATGACCGTAGAGCGACCAAACCAAACCTTAAACCGTAGGTCCCGGTCTAATATGACTGTAAAGCGTCGATTGTAGGGCTGACAACACTACTCCGTATTAAGAAAACATCTCCTGTCTCGAAATCTGCCAGTAGGCAAAATGCCTTGGCGTATGCGGCTATTGTGCCAATGAAGAAAAAGAAGTAATGAATCTTAAATTGAATAAAAAACACTAATTTTTTTAGTTAATATGTTTGGGCTGTATTTGTGAATTTTGTGAATGTAACAAATTTAACACACTCAAGTAAAAAAAGAAACACTGATTTTATTCAATTACAAATGGACTTACAAAAAATACAAAACATAAAATACAAAAATGACTCTTTTTACATATTAACCTTGTACACAAATCTGAGTGCGAGATCTTCAATCGTTGTGCTTATGTACAGAAATGTTTAGTTGTTCGGCTCCTTCTCTCACCACCATCCGTCTTCAGCGGCATAGCCACCTCCTCCGTAAATTCCAGCACCGAATCCACCAGCTCCGTGACTGTAACCGCCATGTCCATAAGCAGGGCCAGACCGACAGGTTGATGGTTGTAGTATTCGTTACCATAGTGACCGCCTGCGAATTCTTGGTGGCCACTTAAGCTGGAATGAAATACAAAAATATTTAATTGAATTTCTTCTGTATACAATTTGATTTTGCAATTTATACATGGGCATTATCCACGAGGAAAAAAAAACAAAAAAAAAATAAATTAACTTTATTCTAACAATGTAATCGTGCTTCCTCCCTGCACTGCAAGAGCGCCCCCTATGGCGTTCAGGAGAAATGGTCAGTAGGCTTCGAGACCTCGAGAGGAGTACAGAGCAACCTGCGTTCCCGTTGATAAGTGTTTAGTTTACAGCCTCTCATTCCAAGAGAAAATATATTTAGCGCATCCTGGTACTAGTTGACCTACAGAATCTCGCCCGGAAATGAAATATCGAGTATCTGAGTATCTTGTTTTCGTCTTAGAAGTAGAATCTTTCTACGAATCTATAATATTATGTCTTTAAATGTGTTAAATATTGCATGTCTCTAATTGTACGTGTGTGGTATGTGTGCGTATGTAAATAGAGCTGTGTCTTCTCAAACCTATGTCTCAAGTATTTCCTCACACCCAGTTACGATCCAGCTGCACAACCTGTACACTACAATTTGGCGCCCAACCTTGTGGTACGTACGTACCACAAGGGGTACCACAAGGTTGGGCGCCAAATTGTAGTGTACAGGTTTGTGCAACTGTACCTGGGTGTTGCCTGTACTGACAACACTACAAAAATTCAGATCAAAAGTTTGATTTTTTAAAAATTTTATGATTATTGGATATTATTTTGTTTATTTCCTGGAAATTTTTTTGACTTCATGTAGTATATTTCATCATTAAATCAATTTTTGTTAATTTCCTTTCAAAATTAGACTATTTCTAGAACATTGAGGAATCTACTTTATGAAAATAGAAAAAAAAAAATTTTGATTTTGATTTTTGTAAATTAATTTATCTGAAAAATATATATAGTGAATAAAATGTCACTCGTACAAAAGTCTTTTCTCAATTTTAAAAATTATGATAAAAAAATGAATTGTAATCATTAGTTTTGTTTAATAAAAATAATGAAATATAAATAAATATATTCAATATATTCAATAATAATAAATATATTCAATATATTCAATAATAATAAATATATTCAATATATTCAATAATATATAAATATATTCAATATATTCAATAATAATAAATATATTCAAATCATTTTGGTACATCCAAATTTTATTCCATAGAATATTTGTCATTGCAAAATAAGTAAAATTCAATTAAAAAAAATTGAAAAATTGAAAAGTTTAAATTTGTAATTGGAAGTTTTTATTACTATTTGAGTTAAGCAGTAGAAAATAAAAAGTAAAAAATAATATAATAAAACAGTAAAAAATATAATAAAACAGTAAAAATTATGCAATAAAGCAGTAAAAATAATATTTGTAATACATATTTAAAAAAAAAAATAAAGTTATCTTTAATATGCATTCACCTGCTGAATTTTCTGTTGACAGCAGCATTTTAAAATTCGCGAATGGCAGATGTTCAATTCAATATGCAGTAAACAATATACTGCTATTGTCTTCAGATAAATAGTTAAAAAGTGCGAGTTCAGAGGTCGTTCACGAAAAGTGAACGAGTCGAAACCTTTGGGATTCGAGTCATTTAATTTCAAGAATCTTTCTCGTCCCAGTTCTTTTAGAATACTTTTTGAAGAATAGAATCATCATTTCTATGGTAAACCCTTTTCCCCAGTTCCTAAGAGTTTATTGTCTGCTGGATTTCTCAACTAGAAAATTACACTGCATCGTTTTTTTTTTAATTTTATTCTCGTAAACTGAGATTCAAAAATCCTGTTTTCTTTTATGGTTGTAGTAAAGGAAAGTGGTATTGTGAAAGAAAGGTACATTGTATTTGTTATAAAAACTAAAATTTCTTTGTTGTCAATGGTTCCATTTTAATTTTTTAGGCCGTTATGCGTTATTAGAGAATTTGAATTATTTCTTAATTTTATTGAATATAATAAATGTTAATTGTTTAGAAAGGTTTTTTATTGTTTGATTTAAGTAAATTTTTTTGTTCTAATTCTACAGTTAACTGGAACTGCTCCGGTTAATAAAAAGGTTGATTATCTAGTTCCAATTTAATGTTTAATTAATTTGCACCACATTTGGGGAGAAGTATTTTCTAAATTAAATTCAAGAATGAGAAATCTCTCACTTTTAAAAAATAAAGTGTAAAAATTTAATTTTTATATATTTAAAATCATTAATTGGATTTTGCATTTTTATATATTCCTCCCTTCCAAAAAAAAAAAAGAATTTTTGATTTTTTTTTCATATTATAAATATAAAAAGTTCTCTAAAATTCCTAAAAAAATTCATCTAAAAATCCTCTCTAAAATTCTAAAAAATTCATCTAAAAATCCTCTAAAATTCTTAAAAATTCTCTAAAAATCCTAAAAATTCATCTAAAGATGCTAAAAAAATCCCTTTAAAAATCCACTAAAAGTCCCAAAAATTTCATCTAAAAATCCTCTAAAAGTCCTAAAAATTCATCTCTAATACATTTTATAAATTTTTAATTGAACACATAGTTTAAACTATTTTTATTGTGTGATTCCTTTTCAACAATAATAAAAATTGAAGTTAAATATTTTGTCCACTTTTTCTATTTTAATGTAGTAAAAAGAGACAGTAAGGCAGACAGTTTTCAGTAAGACAAATATTAATGTGTGTGTTTGCATGCATATTTTACGACACATTTGTGTGTTTATTCTATGTTCATTTTACGTTATGTTTTTTTTAGTAATTTTATGTTTTTGCATGTTCTTTTCGAAGCCTTTTTATTTTTTTACGACACGTTGTATTTTTTACCATTATATATTTTTTTAAGTATAATGAAAATTTAATCATATATTGAATGGCTGTCAATATATAAAAACTAGAATTTCTATCACTGTAGTTTCAGTTGTAAACACAATATTTATGGAAATAATAAACAATATTATGCTGACTTAAATAAAAGGAGTTTCTAGAACATTGTGAATGAATTGGGATAGGTAGAAGAATGGGCAGATTGTTTTAATGGGCAGAATGATTTTCTACCATTGTAGATACAGTTATAAACACACTATTTATAGATATAATAAACAGTTTTAAACAAGTATAAATAAATAAGGCGAGTTTCTAGAACAAAGTGACTTACTGAATAGGAATAGGCAGAGGAATGGGCAAAACTCTGGGCAGCTTCTTGGATCCTATGGCTCCTAGAAAGAGACCCGCTTTGATCAGTTTTCTTGATGCTTGATTTAGCCTCTGTCTCTTGTACAGCGAATAAGGCCAGCAGTAGGGTGAAAAGGAACGTTAATTTTACTAGGAACTTCATGTGTGGTAACTGAAATTATCTAAAATGAAAGATTAAAGTCAACTTATTCTAAATAGATAGAGAAGCAAATATTATAATTTCGCTTTTTATCGTGCATAATCATGATGTTATACTGAGGTAATAGTCAATAATGTCAACTAACATGTAAAACTGATTTGTAAAACATGTGCGATGTTACTGGGATTACATGGGCGATGTTAATAGGAACTTCAATGTGTGGTAAATGAAATTAACTGAAATGGAAGATTAATGTCAACTTATTCTGAATAGATATAGAAACAAATACTATAATTTCATTTTTTATCATGCATAATCATGATATAATACTGAGGCAATGGTCAATAATCTGAAACTAACTTATAAAATTGATTTGTAAAGCATGGGTGACGGTCTTTATCGAAATGAGTTTGTCAGGTTTTGTAAAGATCCCCTTGCAGTGTTTTAATCACTTAAGGAGTTGTATTGAAATTCATGAAACTTGAAATCGTTAAAAACGCACTGGCAGAAAATATAATTTGCAGCTGAAGTCAAGTTGTGGTTATCATATCATCAAATAGATGTTTTTGTATTGTAGAAAATATCATTTGCCAAAATTGTTTACGAAACTATGTGCATTATTTATTTTAATTATTTATTTTTTTTAATTTTTTAATTTTTATTTCATTTACTTTATTTTTATTTCATTTAATTTCATTTTTATTTCATTTACTTTATTTTTATTTCATTTAATTTTATTTTTATTTCATTTCATTTTACTTATTTATTTTAATTTCATTAAATTTTTTATTTTACTCAATTATTTATTTTAATTTCATTCTTATTTGATTTTTTTATTTCATTTAATTATTTATTATTTATTCCTATTTCTTTATTTCCAAAATATTTTTATGATTTTTTTCTTAAAATTCGCTCTTTCACAGTCTGCCATTATTCATTACAGTTCAATGAAAAGAACATGTTTAAACATGATTTATGATTTGCGTGATGGTTATGATAAAATGATTATGAATATTAAGCATGCCTATGATAAAATGATGATTATTAAACATGATTATTAATTACAACGATATGATTATTATTAAACATGGTTATGACGTGATGATTATAACAAAATGACGATTTGAATTATTAAACATGATTATGATTTACGTGATGATTAGAATTAATAAACATGATTATGATAAAATTTATATTTTATTTTTGTTTCTGAAATTAGACAGCTTTAAATGCATTACATTCAATCTGAAAAGCAATTTATGAAACCAAATTAGTTAACTTTAAAAATGTTAACTTTAGTTTATAAAATGTATTACATTTTTACAGCAAATAGATACTTAAGCAATGAATGAGAAATGGCTAATTTCCAAAATACTTTTATACCATTTTAGAATTTATTGAAAAGATAGTAGCTGCTTCTGAATTATTTAGTTTAACTATGGAATGTTATGTTTAAGTTAAAAAAAAATAGTTCGTTAATATTTATATATACAATGCAGTAAGCTTACATGTTTAATTTCGCAAATTCAATAAGACTATGTTTAAATTTCTTTATATTTTGCATAAATATATAGAGATTAGAAAGAAATATAAATATTTATTAGATTGTTTATTATTTTTAAAAGGCAATAGCGTAGCAGACTTTGCATTAAAAAAGATAAATATTTAATTCAGTATCTGTAAGTAGACATTTTAAATGAAGTACAAATAATCCTTTCAGATATCTATTTATTCAATTATTAACAGATTATACACGAATTGTTTGATTTATACTTTGTGCATTAAATTAAATATTGACTCTGATTATATTAAAATTGTGAAAAGTAGCGACAACTTTTATTTAATTTGAAATATGTTTATTGTATTTAAAAATGTTTGCAATATTTATAATAGGAATTTTAAAAGTATATAGATTACTAATATGAGATGCTTTGTACCAATTATATTCAAAATTCCTTTATAAAGCCATATATATCGAAACTATACAACACTAGTTTTCTTTTTATATAAATGAATTTTTATGCTGAAATTTAGAGAGAATTTATTCTCTCATTTTCCTAAATAAAAGCACATTTGTTTAAAAATTGCATTAGTTATTTACTCACGTAAATTAAATAAATAAATAGGAAAAAGAACGGAATTTCAACAAACAAAACAGAACAAAAAGTCAAAAATCCAATACTTCCTACAGAAAATAAAATGCTTTTATACTAAGTATATTCAAAACTCATTTGAAAAGCCTTATACTCACATATCGTAACCGCACAACACTAGTTTCTTTTATATAAATGTTTTTTTATGCTGAAATTAGCGATAGTTTATTCTTTCATTTTCATAAATAAAGCACATTTTGTTTTAAAAATTGCACTCATTTACTCACGGAAATTAAATAAACAAATAAATAAAAGAACGAAATTTCAAACAAAAACAAACAAAAATAAAAAACAAAACAAAATTCAAGAAATCGGATACTTCCTACAGGAAAAAATCAAGGTTAAAGAATTAATCTTCTCTATTTTTATTTAACAAAAAAATCAAAACGTGACTAGAAATTAAAAACACTAGCAACTACAAATACTTAAAAAATAAATAAAAACACACCCTTTCAAAATAAGAAGGAAAAAAGAAGAAAAAAGAGTTCAGGGTTATGAAACAGCTCCTTAAAAATGAACTCTCTGAATTAACCAAAAACTCTCTTACCTGTAAGTAGGAAGACACCTGCGATTCATGTAACTCCAGCTAAGAGTTTTTGTCTTTAAATAAGGCCGCACTTCCCAACTTTCCCTCTAGTTTAGCTTAGGGTACTGCGGATATTTCCTCTTCCATTTTTTATTATGCTTTTTTTTTTTATTAACTTCACTTTCCCTATCGTTAGTTTTCTTGATTACTCCACCCCAGTTAACTGACTGTCAACCTCAGCTGCGGTTATGGTGCTTCTTTTTGGGACACTGGAATAATTATGGGGTATATCAGTCGAGGTTCATCTGTAACGCACCATCGTAAAAAATGGTTTTTTATTGAGAAGTAGATAATATTTATAACCGCAGGAATTCCATAAACCAGGGCGGCCAACCCGCGGTTCGTCCTTGAATATTTTTGGGGCAGTGAGATTTATCTCACAATTTTACAAAATATATTTATTTTATGATGGCCGAAGTAATGCACATTATGTAAAATAAATTTAAAATACATTATGTGTAGTAATGTAAAATACATTATGTGTGCATCCATGTATTCAAAAATGAACTGCCGAAATTATGAGGAAAAAAAAAATTAACTTTTTGAGTTTAAAAATAACATTCTTGCGAATATATGAAAATATTCGCATGGATAACAAAAAAATACAGTTAATATTGTTGAAAACAGTTGTGTAGTTTCTATTCCAAAATAAGAAAACAAAAGAATCAAATAATGTGTTTCTTAAGTTTTAATAAAACAGACACAGTTGTGCAATTGCTATCCCAAAATGAGAAAAACAGGAAGTTAGGAAGAATCAAAATTTTTGTTATCATCTATTACAGTTATGTTGAATGTTCGTTTGTTAATAACATTTTCTTATTTGCTGAATAACTACATAAAAAAAATGAATCATAATAATTAAAATATAATAAATAATAAAAAATAATTATCTTTAAAATTTTTTATACTTTTTGTGCAATACAAAATTCATAAAACATTTTAAATTAACTTTTTAATAAGAATTAATTTAAAATTTTATTTTATTCAATAAAATTTTTATTTTATTTAATTTAAATTTTTATTTTATTTACTTTTTAAATTAAAATACATTTGATTTTGAATAAATAAAGCTAAAAACAGGGGGAAAAATTGTTTGAATGGGATTAATCATATTCTAAATTCAAAATTAATAATACATATTGGATGTTAAATAATTTTCTTTAACATAATGTTCTTAACTTTTATTTTCTTTTTTGCAAACGATTTATGAAAATCGAGTTAACATTCTTTGACTTAATTAATTGATTTTTAATTTCTTCTGATTCACCCACAATGGAACATTTAATAAATTAAGATAAAATAGTACTACTAATGGATTAGTTAAGATTTAAATTTAAAAAAAAAAATTTCACTTGTTTTTATGGTGACAATAATAAAATAGTGACACAAGTGTTAGTAATATAGTTTCTGCAAGATTTATTGGTGGTTCTTTCCTGCTTAGCTGTGACCGTTACCATTAATTTCCTGTTTTTTGACATATCTTCTTTTTTTCTGCTTTCTACCAAAGCCGGTATCAGGACTAGGTGTTGAAATTTGGTTTTCCTCGTTCTCGACCTTAAACCTAACCGATACCGGAGTTGAAAGCGAGTTTGGGGACTTTCTAATGTTTATTTCGTGCTAATGCGATTCTGCTGGGAGGGATGGTGGTGTAACGTTTGCATAACGCTTTTTTCTTTTTATGGGGAAGATTTAGGTTAAAAAATTCGTGGTTGCACCGTGATGATTATTATTTGAGATGCTTGAAAGATTGGTTTCGTGAGATTTTTTTTTATTACTTTTTTTTTTTATGTTTTAGTGTGTAATTTACTGTATTTGGAATTAAAAAAAAAAAAAAAAATGGTAGGCAGCGAAATATTATATTCCCATTTTAAAAGCTACCTTTAAAATGTTTCTGTACTACTGAAAAATTACATGCAAAATAACTCGAACTTTACATGTAAGAAATTACTTAACTATACAAATATATTAATAGTACATTGGCGAATTTTATATGCTTTGAATGGCTTTTTACTTTGCAAATATATTTCACTTGGCGAATATCTTATATACTTCTGCTCGACCGATTCTTATGAAAATTTTTGTGCATATTTGGTAGGTCTGCGAATCGGTCGTAATCTATTTTTTAAACCCTTAAGTGATAAGGGTGGCCCACCCTAAATATTTTTTAAAATTTCTTTGGCAAACCAATGTAGTGGCAACAATGTAGTGTTTTTTTACCATTGAGGAAGGCGCCAATCTTGCAACCCTGAATTTTCGCCAATTTCTTTAGGGTTGCAATACTGCAATTAGAGGAATTCGTAGCTTCATTTTTCGAACAATATAATGACTATTTTATTGCTATTTCGATAATTAATTGCAGAATTCTTATTTGCACTAATTTCATCGTTGGAGTAAAAAGTTTGTTTCCACCACAGACGAAAGATATACCACAATAAAAGGATGGCGCCGTGTCTCGATGCCTGTACTACATAACCGTAAAATTCTCATGTTCTGAATATTATTGTTTTATGTACTACTTTAAATTTTGTGAAAATTATATTGTATGAAATTTATATTATTTCTATGAGAAATAAATCAAATGTATGTAAGTATTACCTGATTTGATTATCAATATTTTTTTTATTTTCTAAGTTTGAATTTGAATTGGAATAAAATATATTGAATGAAAAGTTGTGAATCAAAACATTGAACTTTTCTATGCTTAAAGTTTGTCAACATGTGTTGTATTTGATTAAGAATTCTAAAATGAAATGTGATCTAACAAGATAATATAATATAGACAATATAATTTTAAAGAAAGATGATGAATTTTAAGGATTTTTTGAAAAGTGTGAAAATGAAGTAAACTCTGCAATTATTTGATATAATGATAACATTAAAATTTTATAAAAGGTATTATAATAGTTGCAAGTTGAAAATCAAGGACATTTTATTTTAAAAACTTTTGTTATTTGAAAAAAAACAAAGAATTTGAGTGATTTAAATATTGTCGAAGAAAAATTGATAAATGGTACTTTTAAGTTGGAAGTTATTTAAAGAAAACAAAACAAATAAATAAGTGTTTATATTAATAAAGGAGAATTTAAAGCTCAATAACATTTTTATGTATGTACATTTGTTTTTATTTATATTTAAAAGTTGGTTTTAATTATTTCTTATTTGAATTTTTATGCATTTTGTATTCATTCAAAACATCACAATAAAAATATTTCTGTTCTAAATGCTTTGAAACTTCATGTAAAAGTTTTCTTTAAATGTATGAAAGGAATAGAACATGGAAATTAACCTAAATTCATAAATTATTTTTATTTTAGTTTTTAAACTAAGAATTTTTGTAAAAAAAAAAAAAAAAGTTTGTGTCGACAAACTTTAAGCATACAAAAATGTATAAATAATTGAGATATAAATTTGAAAACAGTATATTACCTACATAAGGATATTCCCAGCATAAAAATACTTGCAAAGGAAAAACTATTCATGTTTTATTTATTTTTGAATTATAAAATTTTGCAACAATATCACATTTTTGCAATGTTTATCCATATTTTAAAGAATAAATTGTATAAAGAATAGTTAAAGTTGATATTTTTATGTGAAATTCAAAGGTTTTGAATATATTTAATCAAAACACTTGCAAAAAGGCTAAATATTTTAAATTCAGGTCATTTCATATTAAAAAGCCTTTGCAAATAGCAGGAAGTTGTAAAAAAAAAAAGTTTGTCGAGCAAATTTTAACTTTTTCAAAACAAAGCTCAGAAAATATTTACAGCTTTAAGGAAAAACAAAACTATATTTTTTAATAAATAAGACTATGAACTTGATAATTCAATGGCATTTTAATATATTTACAACATTTTTAAAAGTAATATATCTAATTAAAAGTTGTTTTTAGCTTTTTCTCAGAATGAATTTTTATGCTTTTTGTTTTCATGTGAAACACCATAACACAAGTAATTTTGATCCAAATGCTACAAAACTTTGTATTTATGTTTTTCATAAATATTTACAGGGAATAGACCTCTGAAATGATTATAGCTACATAAATATTTTTTTATTTCAATTGTTAAACTTGGAATTACATGCAAATTTTGGAAGAATTTTGTGTCGACAGCATTTAAACTAGCACAAAATAATAAATAATAAAGATATAAATTTACCAGAGGTCTATTCACTGTAAAATGTTAGTACAAACAAATACAAACTTAGAAATTTAAAAAATATTGATTTGATTTCAGGTTTTGTAACAGTATCAATTTTTGGCCATTTTTACCCTTATTTTAGCTTATAAAAATTAAAAAAAAAAATAATAATGAAATTTTTTTATGTGAAATCATTAGTTTTTAGATACATTCAATCCAAAAATGTGTACAAAGATAAAAAATTTCAAAAAAATTCCTTCGAAGGTGTTCGTGTACCTTAAACGATCGTTTGCATTTGTATTTTATTGTGAATTTTTTTAAAGTCTTTTCTTATTATATCCCGATTTTATTTTAATTGTATTGTATTTTTCAATTATCATTTTCAGTAAACGACCACCAAAAAAATCTAACCTCAGAATCCGTGTTTCTCCCATGGGCAGCTGTATGTTGCATGCTCACGTGTTCGAAAACCATCGAATTTATTTATTTCGACGAAAGACAGACTAACAAGAAATATTGTTCATCGCTTAGTTCTTAGTTAAATGAAAGTAATGATTATTAAAAATTATATTACGTAAAATAATTATAAAACAGTCTTAAAAATCAACATTATCTACCTCATTCATTAAATTAATAAAAATTAAACATTTTCTATTCGTTGAAACTTAATTTGATCTTTTCATCATTCTTTACCAATCACTTCCTTAACAATACCAATTATAGTATCTAATAATTGAACGAAATACAAGAAAGCCACAGCAACGCGTGGCCGGGTCTTCTAGTCTAATATATAAAATTCTCGTGTCACAGTGTTTGTTGCCAAACTCCTCCGAAACGGCTCGACCGATTCTTATGAAAATTTTTGTGCATATTTGGTAGGTCTGCGAATCGGTCGTAATCTATTTTTTAAACCCCTAAGTGATAAGGGTGGCCCACCCCTAAATATTTTTTAAAATTTCTTTGGCAAACCAATGTAGTGGCAACAATGTATTGTTAATGTTTAGTTAAGCAAAATTGGCAACTTTATTATTGTTCTAAGAAAAATAAAGATGGCTGAAATTCCCGTTCGATGTTTGTTCGCGATGAACTCCGAAACTAACCATCCGATTTTAACTTTTTTTTTTTTTTTTTTTAAATGTGTGTTTTGTTCCAACTTGAGAGATAGGATAGTTTTTATTCAGATTTTTTTCGTATTTAATTGCAAAATCGTTTAAAATCTACCATTGAGGAAGGCGCCAATCTTGCAACCCTGAATTTTCGCCAATTTCTTTAGGGTTGCAATACTGCAATTAGAGGAATTCGTAGCTTCATTTTTCGAACAATATAATGACTATTTTATTGCTATTTCGATAATTAATTGCAGAATTCTTATTTGCACTAATTTCATCGTTGGAGTAAAAAGTTTGTTTCCACCACAGACGAAAGATATACCACAATAAAAGGATGGCGCCGTGTCTCGATGCCTGTACTACATAACCGTAAAATTCTCATGTTCTGAATATTATTGTTTTATGTACTACTTTAAATTTTGTGAAAATTATATTGTATGAAATTTATATTATTTCTATGAGAAATAAATCAAATGTATGTAAGTATTACCTGATTTGATTATCAATATTTTTTTTATTTTCTAAGTTTGAATTTGAATTGGAATAAAATATATTGAATGAAAAGTTGTGAATCAAAACATTGAACTTTTCTATGCTTAAAGTTTGTCAACATGTGTTGTATTTGATTAAGAATTCTAAAATGAAATGTGATCTAACAAGATAATATAATATAGACAATATAATTTTAAAGAAAGATGATGAATTTTAAGGATTTTTTGAAAAGTGTGAAAATGAAGTAAACTCTGCAATTATTTGATATAATGATAACATTAAAATTTTATAAAAGGTATTATAATAGTTGCAAGTTGAAAATCAAGGACATTTTATTTTAAAAACTTTTGTTATTTGAAAAACAAAGAATTTGAGTTATAAATTTGAGTGATTTGAATATTGTCGAAGAAAAATTGATAAATGGTACTTTTAAGTTGGAAGTTATTTAAAGAAAACAAAAACAAATAAATAAGTGTTTATATTAATAAAGGAGAATTTAAAGCTCAATAACATTTTTATGTATGTACATTTGTTTTTATTTATATTTAAAAGTTGGTTTTAATTATTTCTTATTTGAATTTTTATGCATTTTGTATTCATTCAAAACATCACAATAAAAATATTTCTGTTCTAAATGCTTTGAAACTTCATGTAAAAGTTTTCTTTAAATGTATGAAAGGAATAGAACATGGAAATTAACCTAAATTCATAAATTATTTTTATTTTAGTTTTTAAACTAAGAATTTTTGTAAATTTGTAAAAAAAAAAAGTTTGTGTCGACAAACTTTAAGCATACAAAAATGTATAAATAATTGAGATATAAATTTGAAAACAGTATATTACCTACATAAGGATATTCCCAGCATAAAAATACTTGCAAAGGAAAAAACTATTCATGTTTTATTTATTTTTGAATTATAAAATTTTGCAACAATATCACATTTTTGCAATGTTTATCCATATTTTAAAGAATAAATTGTATAAAGAATAGTTAAAGTTGATATTTTTATGTGAAATTCAAAGGTTTTGAATATATTTAATCAAAACACTTGCAAAAAGGCTAAATATTTTAAATTCAGGTCATTTCATATTAAAAAGCCTTTGCAAATAGCAGGAAGTTGTAAAAAAAAAAAAAAAGTTTGTCGAGCAAATTTTAACTTTTTCAAAACAAAGCTCAGAAAATATTTACAGCTTTAAGGAAAAACAAAACTATATTTTTTAATAAATAAGACTATGAACTTGATAATTCAATGGCATTTTAATATATTTACAACATTTTTAAAAGTAATATATCTAATTAAAAGTTGTTTTTAGCTTTTTCTCAGAATGAATTTTTATGCTTTTTGTTTTCATGTGAAACACCATAACACAAGTAATTTTGATCCAAATGCTACAAAACTTTGTATTTATGTTTTTCATAAATATTTACAGGGAATAGACCTCTGAAATGATTATAGCTACATAAATATTTTTTATTTCAATTGTTAAACTTGGAATTACATGCAAATTTTGGAAGAATTTTGTGTCGACAGCATTTAAACTAGCACAAAATAATAATAAAAAAAGATATAAATATTACCAGAGGTCTATTCACTGTAAAATGTTAGTACAAACAAATACAAACTTAGAAATTTAAAAAATATTGATTTGATTTCAGGTTTTGTAACAGTATCAATTTTTGGCCATTTTTACCCTTATTTTAGCTTATAAAAATTAAAAAAAAATAATAATGAAATTTTTTTATGTGAAATCATTAGTTTTTAGATACATTCAATCCAAAAATGTGTACAAAGATAAAAAATTTCAAAAAAATTCCTTCGAAGGTGTTCGTGTACCTTAAACGATCGTTTGCATTTGTATTTTATTGTGAATTTTTTTTTTAAAGTCTTTTCTTATTATATCCCGATTTTATTTTAATTGTATTGTATTTTTTCAATTATCATTTTCAGTAAACGACCACCAAAAAAATCTAACCTCAGAATCCGTGTTTCTCCCATGGGCAGCTGTATGTTGCATGCTCACGTGTTCGAAAACCATCGAATTTATTTATTTCGACGAAAGACAGACTAACAAGAAATATTGTTCATCGCTTAGTTCTTAGTTAAATGAAAGTAATGATTATTAAAAATTATATTACGTAAAATAATTATAAAACAGTCTTAAAAATCAACATTATCTACCTCATTCATTAAATTAATAAAAATTAAACATTTTCTATTCGTTGAAACTTAATTTGATCTTTTCATCATTCTTTACCAATCACTTCCTTAACAATACCAATTATAGTATCTAATAATTGAACGAAATACAAGAAAGCCACAGCAACGCGTGGCCGGGTCTTCTAGTCAAAATATATTTTAAATTCTAATTATTTTATTAAATTTCAGTTAATATAGTTGAAAGGAATTAAAAAAATAAAACTTTATATTAACTGCATTAAAATAAGAGAAAATTTGTTTATTGTAATTTATACCATGATTACAGATGGAATCTTTATAGAAGTTTAATTAAAAATTTCTTAAATATATGTAAATAGGAGTTTAAAAACACAATATATATTTTAATTTTTTTTTAAATTAAAAATTATCTGTATACTAGCAAATTCATAAATTATTTTTAAAAAAAATTTATATATTTATATTGTAACAACAATATTCTTTTTAAACTATTGTGTTAATTAAACTATTTTTATATTGTAGCAACGATATTCATTTTAAACTACTGTATTAATTAAACTATTGCAAAAACGATATTTACTTTAAACTATTGTAACAACGATATTCATTTAAACTGTTGTATTTTAAACTATTGTTACATTGTAACAACGATATTCACTTTAAACTGTTGTATTAATTAAACTATTGTTACATTGTAACAACGATATTCACTTTTAAACATAAAATTATTCTACTACTTTAAAAGCTTTTTAATATTTTAAATCAAATTACGCCATGATATAAATTATGATTTTTATTACTTCTGATTTAATCATTCTTAAAAAAGATATCTAGAAAATAATAAATATTGATTCGCCATTACTGATTCTGAAAGTCATTAAATTTCGAAATTAAATCTTTATTCAATAAAAGTCGAAAAATAACTGAATAAAATTACAGGTAGTTCCAACCGCGGAACTACTTTCTCTGACCTCATATTACATAATCTCCATTTTCACTCGATTGCCAAACGATTACGTGTTTCGAATGTTAACAAACATTCTGAACACGTATTCTCATTCTTAAACAGAATTTAACAAGAATTTTCACTTTCTGTATGTGTTATCGTAGGATTCTTATGAATTTTATCAGACTGATTAATAATTCTGATGGAATAAGAATGATTTTTTATTATTAATTTCATTTAAACTGGATATATTTCTTTTAAACTTCCTCCTTTAAAATCTAAATCGTTTGGCTATCATTCAAAAATTTTGTTCTAATTTAATACCTTCTTTTGCCTTTGGATTACTAATGATGTTAATTGCATTTTGCAATGTTTTCT
This sequence comes from Caerostris extrusa, assembly GCA_021605095.1. Classification (NCBI taxonomy): domain Eukaryota; kingdom Metazoa; phylum Arthropoda; class Arachnida; order Araneae; family Araneidae; genus Caerostris; species Caerostris extrusa. The sequence goes on from BPLR01014169.1 coordinate 24,696, forward strand.
AAATTTAGCTTGAGGATGGTTTACTTTTTTAAGAGGATAAAAATAGTTTATTTTATGTAAATAGAGCGATAATGCGATATATGTTTTTATTTGCGTTCATGGGAGACACTAAGTAATTAAAGCTTAATTTAAAAACCTCATAATTCTTGCATCTTGTCTAATTTTTTGATACCAGGAATTATTTTCGCAATCATTAGCTCAATTTTATTGATGGATTAAATATTTGTTAAACTTGTAAGTTAAAATTAAATCCTAGAACTTATTAATCTCTTTAGTAGCATAAATGTTTATTATTAATTAATAATTTTGGATTACCGTTAAAAAATAAAAAATAAAATAACTTAAAAAATAATTAAAATAACAGAAAAATAATTAAAATCTACTTAAAAACTAATATCATTGCAAATTTCTCAATAAAGGCAAGAAATTCGTCGTTGTTCTGATATTATATTACAAATATTGTTGCTTTTGTAAATGTTATGACGATGTACTGTATAATAACATATTCTTAACTCAGAAAATTTTCAAAGATGCCAAACAGCAATTGTGTAAAATAAACTTCTGCATTCATGAAAATTCATACTGGTTTATAGTATCATAGTGGTATAATATGGTTCGTTAGTATGAAATAAAATAAGTATGACTCATTTTAAAGAATATGCAAAAATATCAGTTTAAAAATCAAAACTTTGCAATTTAATATTAAGTTCAACGTTATATTAACGTTCAACTTAATATTAGACAATTTAATTTTCAAATTAATATTAGAATATATTAGTAATTTGTTGATTTATTTCAATAAATCTACAAAACAGATTGAATAAATTTTTGCTTACTTAACTTATTCGAGCATTAAATATAAAACTTAAAAGTACGTATGTAAACCTATTATTGCAGCACTGCTATTACGTTAAATTTCATTAGGATAAAATGAACTACTTTAAAGAATGTGGCATATTAAAAAAAATATCCATTTAAAACCCTGAACATTTGCAATTTACCATTAAAGTTTAACGTTTCATAAATGTGGACACTAATTTTTTTTACATACTTATATTTTTGACTCGCAGAATTGCTGTTATAAAATAGAAAAAAAAAAAACATCATCAAGTAAGAAATTACATATCTATTTATTTATTTTAAATTCAATTAATTATTCAATTTTAAATTTAATTATTAATTATTACAATAATTTATTAAAAAAAATATATATTTCAATGCCAGTACGCTATTTAGTGGAAATATTTGACTGAAATTCTAATTTTCTCACGGTATTTGGACAAATTATCTGCGTTAAAAATCTGATCACGGAAAGAAGAAAAGTTAAATGGCCGCTGGGAATTTTTGAATTAGTATGCTAGATCCGGTAAAACACTTGTGCACATAGAAAAATACAATATTTAAAAGTCCTTGTCTGGAATAAATAAAAACAATAACAAATTTTAAACTAGTGATAATTCAATGATGACATTAGTTCACGATTTTATAATCCTTTTTGTTCTATAGATTAATTTGTTATACAAATAACGACTACGGATCTTTTTTTAAGAATATTGTTTTTTAAATATTTAATATGAAACCACAAAGCGACTTTATTTCTTTAAAATATATTTGTATTATTTAAAATGTGCATGTAATAATGTAATTCTATGTGTATGCGCATGTGCATGTAATAAATTAAACATGTAAATGCGCATGCAATAATGTAATTCATGTGTATGTACATGTGCATGTAATAATGTATTGCATGTGGAGTGTAATTACGTGTGCATGCAATAATGTATTGCATGTGATGTGTAATTACATGTGCATGTAATAATAATATATTGAATGTAAATAAATGGACATTAAAAGTGAAAATGCTTGACTTCATTATTTTATACCAGAATACCATTTTCATTTTTTATCCTTTATCATGACCACATGGGTTCATGGACTTAGTCTAGGTGTTGCTGTTGACCAAGTGGGATAAGAAATAACAACATAAAATATTAAAGGAAGTAAAATTAATAACAGATTCTTTTTATTTAAAATTCTTTTCATTTAAAATTTTTTTCAAGGAACAATTACTTTTGATAATAATTATGATTTTATGGGTTATTAAAATACAATTTTATAATTGATATTTATAAAAAAAAAAAATAAAAACCACCTTTAAAGTACTACAATGATTTAAAATGCAAAATCAAATAAAAGAACTTTGATTAAAATTTTTATCCAAATACTTTACCTTTCAAGTGCTGCACAAGCAGTTAACCAAGTAGTTGATGCTGTTTTTCAGTGCTGAACTTCCTGTTGTTTATCTCTAAGTCAGACAAGTGTTTCTGGCTGGTACCCGCATTATTTAGAGATAAATTAATGCAAGCGATCGAATCTAAGGAAAAGAAAAGAGGTTAGTTACAGTATTAGTTAGTTAGAATCTATGAAACAGTTAAGAGGAAATCTTTCAGAAATTGAAAAAAGTCTTCGATATTAAGTGCATCAATATTAAATTTCCTTATTAATATTAAATACTTTTGTTAATTTTTTTAAAAAGGAAAAGGCAACAGTAAATCATGCATGTTTAAAATGTTCAGCAGTTTTTTGGGAGAAGATATTTTAGATGCATTCTTGACGTTCTGTGTAGTTTAAACAATATAAATGATACATAAGTTTACATCTTTAGTTACAATGGGAATGAGTTAAATTCTTTATGATAATGATAACACATTTCAAACTGGTGAATGAATAAACATTCTAAAGTTTACTATGTGTTTTTATGAATTAAATGATACTTGAAATTTCATATATTTGTTTTAAGTATTTTCAAAAAAATCACCAACAGTTGCTTCAGTTCAATATAGAGACTGGACATGATTGTCTTGCTAAAGATCTACACAGCATCGGTATGCATAACAGTCCTTTGTGCAACCAGAACTCTGAGATGGACAAAGATCATTTGTTAAATTGTTCCTCATTGAATGAAGAAAACTTACACAGCAGATATTGGCGGGCTATGGAGTTGATGCAGTTGGCATCCAGTGACTCATTTTTTTCATCTTTATGTAGTCACGGTTTTGATGTAATTACTGTCATTGTTATGACTTACTGTTTTGTATTCCATCTTTATGCTCCAATCCAGTCCTTATCACTACAATATACATCATTGCGCCAATCACTACATCATTGGTCCTTATCACTACAATCTACATCATTGGGCCAATCACTACAACATCATTGGTCCTTATCACTACAATTTACATCATTGGGCCAATCACTACAGCATTGGTCCATTGGTCCTTATCACTACAATCTACATCATTGGGCCAATCACTACATCATTGGTCCTTATCACTACAATCTACATCATTGGGCCAATCACTACAGCATTGGTCCTTATCACTACAATATACATCATTGCGCCAATCACTACATCATTGGTCCTTATCACTACAATCTACATCATTGGGCCAATCACTACATCATTGGTCCTTATCACTACAATTTACATCATTGGGCCAATCACTACATCATTGGTCCTTATCACTACAATCTACATCATTGGGCCAATCACTACATCATTGGTCCTTATCACTACAATCTACATCATTGGGCCAATCACTACATCATTGGTCCTTATCACTACAATTTACATCATTAGGCCAATCACTACAGCATTGGTCCATTGGTCCTATCACTACAATCTACATCATTGCGCCAATCACTACATCATTGGTCCTTATCACTACAATCTACATCATTGGGCCAATCACTACAGCATTGGTCCTTATCACTACAATATACATCATTGGCCAATCACTACATCATTGGTCCTTATCACTACAATCTACATCATTGGGCCAATCACTACATCATTGGTCCTTATCACTACAATATACATCATTGGCCAATCACTACATCATTGGTCCTTATCACTACAATCACATTTGGGCCAATCACTACATCATTGGTCCTTATCACTACAATATACATCATTGCGCCAATCACTACATCATTGGTCCTTATCACTACAATCTACATCATTGGGCCAATCACTACATCATTGGTCCTTATCACTACAATCTACATCATTGGGCCAATCACTACAATATACATCATTGCGCCAATCACTACATCATTGGTCCTTATCACTACAATCTACATCATTGGGCCAATCACTACATCATTGGTCCTTATCACTACAATCTACATCATTGGGCCAATCACTACATCATTGGTCCTTATCACTACAATATACATCATTGGGCCAATCACTACATCATTGGTCCTTATCACTACAATCTACATCATTGGGCCAATCACTACATCATTGGTCCTTATCACTACAATCTACATCATTGGGCCAATCACTACATCATTGGTCCTTATCACTACAATCTACATCATTGGGCCAATCACTACAGCATTGGTCCATTGGTCCTTATCACTACAATCTACATTATCATCATCATCAATCTACATCATTGGCCAATGATGTAAAATCAAAAATGATTTTGCAATAAAACAAAAATCAAAACTTAATTTTGAATCAGTATTTTCAAGTAAAATGTGATAATACTGCGAACTGGGTTTTAATATAGACTTATAACTTATGTATCAATTACTTTTATGTTTATATTCAATTTGAATTATGTATCTAGAATATATTAAAGAAATTTATTTCGGGGCCTTTTTGTCCAAATTAACTATTATATCATTTAAAATTTGTTTTTTAACTTTGCTGGGCGTGCCATTTATTGTGCCATTTTTATTTAAAAAAATGTTATTGTACTTTTATGGATGAAAACAATGGTATGGTATTTGTTTTACGTTTTAAAAAATTCATGGAATTCAAAGAAACGAAAACAGAAGCATAAGATTCTGAAGTATGACAAAGAAACAACAACCATTCGAATATCTTTCATCTGACCTTAAATCGGCCCTTGAAAAACCTGTCACACCCCAAACATTCTTTTTTTTTTCTTTATCATTGCGGCCATTTCCATAAAACAAAACAACGCGGAAACTCCACATTGCTTACGAAACACCTCACGCCTTTTTTGTGGTGGCTTGTTCAGAAAACTTTTAAAAAACTAGCTTGTTAAAAATCGTTTGCGATTCCGATGTGGGTCGATGCGCTATCGAACGTTACTTGACCCCGAGGGTCTGGCCCAAACTTTCTCTATGGGTCAGCTTGAGATGAATGGGATGCACACTTTCTCTCCTTTACCGGAAGTGCCTAGTTTCCGAGCATGGCCAAACGATTTGTTTTTCTGAGTTGAGGTTCGTATTAGTCACGAGGATGACCTGTTTTTGTGTTAACCACTGTGATTGCTGAACCTATATTTGCTGGGTTTTAATGATCTGGACTGCAAACAGTTGTTTGGAGGAGTATGGTAATGGTGCATCTTGTGTGGGAGATTTGCATAAAAAAGATACTGTTGCATTCTTCTGGACATCCTCAATAGCACAATAAAATAGCACGCTTTTTTCAGCTTATTTTGTTGAAGCTATAATGATAATACTAATGTTATATTTTTATGATAGCATTGCAAAAAAAAGATAGCGGTTTATTTTATAAATACTATAAATAATAATATTTATGTTATATTTTATGAAAGTTTTTGCATAAAAAGACACTGCTACATTCATCTGGACATCCTCTATAGCACGTTTTTCAACTTTTGTTAAACATATAAGCTGGGTTTAGTCCGTGAATAGTATGAATGATAATACTAATATTATATTTTATGATTGCTTTGTATAAAAAAGATGCTGCTACATTCATCGGGACATCCTCTATAGCACTATTTTTCAGCTTATTTTGTTAAATCTATACACTGGGTTTAGTCCAGCGGTATAGATTTAACAAAAAGTCCAATAGTATGAAATATAATACTAATACAATATTTTATGATAGCTTTGCATAAAAAGATACTGTTACATTCATCTGGACATCCATAATAAAACGCTTTTTCAGCTTATTTAGTTAAACCTGTACGCTGGGTTTAGTCCATGAATAGTATGAATGATAGTACTGATGTTATATTTTATGGTAGTATTGCATAAAAAAGATACTGTTACATTATCTGGACATCCATAATAAAACGCTTTTCAGCTTATTTAGTTGAATCTGTACGCTGGGTTTAGTCCATGAATAGTATGAATGATAGTACTGATGTTATATTTTATGGTAGTATTGTATAAAAATATACTATTACATTAATTTGGGCATCTTAAACAGCACGCTTTTTTTCAGCTTATTTTGTTAAATCTGTACGCTGGGTTTAGTCCATGAATAATATGAAAGATACTACTAATATTTTACGATAGCCTTGCAAAAAAAAAAGGATACTGTTACATTCGTCTGGACATTTCTCAATAGCACGCGTTTTCTATGCAACAGCACGCGTTTTCTATGCTAAATAAGATATTGTTCTAACAGCACAATAAAATAGTACGCTTTTAGTTTATTTTGTCAAACGTATACTCTGGGTTTAGTCCATGAATAGTATGAATGATAATACTAATATTATATTTTATTGCGTGATTGCCTTGCATAAGAAAGTTCTTGTTTGTTAGAACTATTATTATGCACTTCATAAATTTTTCTTCGCCTATCGTATTCAGTTTATTGCGTTTTGATGGTTTGAAAACATTACTGAAGTTTATATTATCTGTATGTGTTGAATTGAAGTAGCAATTTTATTCAAAGTGTTGGTCTTAGTCAGATTTGGATTTCGTTAATAAATTAACTATCAACTGCATATGACGTTCGATGTTTTTAAAGTTAGTTGTCAAATCAATAATCTTGTTAAAATGTTTTGGATTATATTGATTTTTGCTTCTTATTATGATCATTGCTATACTTAATGGAAACGAGAAAATGCAGATATTTGATCTTAGATATACAGATCTATATTTATTTATAAATGAAAGTATTCTTGTATTAGCAAAGCAGTTCTTGTAGCTACAGGATTTAGAATTATTTAGTGACTATATTATATCCCATATATATGATATATGGGATATTATTTAGAGAAATAATTTTATTCTAATTTAAAATTCAATACGATTTTCATTTAGAAGGCATTTAGCTGTAGTATTCTTCGAAATAAATGACTTATTATAGTTTTACTTTTTCGTTTTATTAACCATCTCTTTTTAAGAAATAAGCCGAATAATCTTTTCAAAATTTGGCATCGTAGTCAATTAAGTTTATACTAAACATTATTTTTATTTCTTGAAGTGAATTATTTGTAAATTCTCATTGGAATACGTAAAGCAATCGCTAAGTCTTAGACATGCAATAACATAAGCCATAGACATGGTAACAAACATGTATTAAGTACAAATAATGCTACACGCATGGATTTGGTATTGTTTTTGTTAATCTCCTTCTTGTAAATGCCAATTAGTGTAGTTTCTATGTCTTCGTTGTCATTTTATTTTCCAATAGAAATATAAATAAATACATCTGCCTGTTAGTTTATGGAAATGTCTTGCTGTACGAATTCTTATTGGGCGGGGCAAATAAATAATATACAGACATGATTAGATTCCAAAAAGACAAAGAAGACAAAGTAGATTGTGCTACTTAAATTCTAAAAATATTAAATAAGACAGTATTCGCATTTAAAAGTTTACGTATTAAAAGTTTAAGTATTTAGTATTACAATGAATCCATGTTTTTTTATCAATGTAAATTGTGTTGTCGAGTCTGAATTTGTTGATGGAGCCTCAAATAAATAATAAAATGAAATAAGATACATACATACATAAATAAATAAAAATAAAATAAGATAATAATAATAAATAAATAAATAAAAATTAAATTGAAAAATAAATAAAATTTAAAATCAACAAATAAATAAAATATGAAATGAACAAATAAATAAAATTAAATAAATAATAAAAAATAGATAAAAATAAATAAATAATAAAATAAAACTTAAATGAATTGAAAATAATAAATAAAAATGAAATAAATTAATTTATTTAAAATAAAATTAAAATTAAACGAATTAAAATAATAATTAAAAATAAATAAAAATTAAATTGAAAAATAAAAAAATTTAAAATCAACAAATAAATAAAATATAAAATTAACAAATAAATGAAATATGAAATGAACAAATAAATAAAATTAAATAAATAGGAAAAATAGTTAAAAATAAATAAATAATAAAATAAAAATTAAATGAATTGAAAATAATAAATAAAAATGAAATAATTTAATTTATTTAAAATAAAAATAAAATTAAACGAATTAAAAAATAATTAAAAATAAATAAAAATTAAATGAAAAAAATTTAATTAATTTAAATTAAATTAAATTAAATTAAATAATAATAATAATAATACCAATTACATTTTTATTAAAACTAAAAATACTATACGGCAAAAGAAGAAAAAAAAAAAAGAGAATTTTCTGTAAATTTAAATGTGAAAACGTACTCTTTTTTTTATATATTATTTACTTTTATTAATGCACAGCAGAACATTTAATAACGTACGGTATAAGCAAAACGATTATTATTTCTTCTATAGTGTTTCAAATATTAAAAACATATTGTCATTGAAGTTTTATCTAATGTTTAACTACTTTTTTTTATCATTTCATTAATGAAAACCTCTTAACTGATAAATGTAATGGGTTGAGTAAATATTAAACAATTTTAAGTAGCTTGTAATAATACACAAATCAGAAACGTATTGCCAAATCTATTTTCCCAACATTTGCTAAATAATTAAATCTTCTTTTGGATTAATCATGTCTGTTTATTGTTACTTGACAGGTGACCTAGAATTATGTCTTCTCACAATTTAAGAATTTGAGTTATTTTTTTTTTTTAAAAGGTGATTATGTTTTCTATGGTACGTTCTCCTTTTTCTTATACATTTCTAGTGCTCAGGTCTATTTTTACTTGTATGTAGTATGACAAGGGTGCTTTTTAAAACTAATAACAAGGTGGAAATACAACAGTGTCAAAATATAAACACGCTGCAAGTGTAATTAAGGTTAACAGCTTTGTCACTAGACATTTCTGACAAGTTAGGATTCTAAATCGGTTGTAAAAGTTTGTTTGCATCGATATTAACCTGATTTTTCTTTAAGTTGAGCCAACATTTAAACTGGAATGTTATGATATGTTGTGGGCTGTGCTACTTTGAATTATAACTGGGTGTGGTTTGTTTGAGACACAGGTTTGAGAACACACAGCTTTATTTACAAGCGCACAAACACCACATACACACAATTAATTACAAGCAATATTTAATACATTTAAAGACATATAATGAAACATTCGTGGAATTTTTTCACAAATAAGCCGAAAATAAAGTTACTCAGGTACGTGTTGGATGTGCGCTCCTCTCCGGGTGAGAATCTGTAGACCAACTTATACGCAGGGTTACGTTAAATGTATTTACTCTCGGGATGAGAGATTATAAACTAAAAGTTTTTCAACAGAAACTCGTGATTGCGCTGTACTAAATATTTTTCCGCGGCAGCACCTGTTGAGCTGTACTTCCTCTCGGGTGAGAGTCACGAGGCCTACTGACGATTTCTCCTGAATGCCAGAGGGGGTGCTCTTGCAGTGAGTTTGAAAAAGCACGGTTACATCAGGAAATAAATTAAGGATATACTATAATTTTTTGTATTTTGTTAAAATATTTATTCAATTCAAAATATTTTTGTTTCGTATTATTATTTAACACGAGTTAAAAAAAAAATTCGAAAAGTCAATAACGATGGCCATTTAATCATTATTAAAGTTTACCCTATTTTTGAATAAATTAACTAAAAATTGTCACGAATTTATGTATTTATTTAATATTATTATTATAAAAAATAAAACTCTCGGTAGATTTTTTAAAATTTTTTCCCACATAACGCAATGTAATAATGAAATAAATGAATAATTTGAAACGAGTCAAAGCTGGTAAATAAACTATAAATAATGCTTTTAAAAAATGAATTTTATCAATCTTAAAGAATTCATTGGACAATCTTCTATAAAATTTTAAAATACAAATTGGTTTAATACTATAACCAATTTTATACATAACTTTTATTTAATAATTTGTTTCCAATTAATATTTAACAAAATATTAAAAAATATTTCTAAAGAGCAATAACGATGTAGCATTGAATCATCATTATTAAAAATCTACCCTATTTTTGAATAAATAAACTAAGCGTTGTCACGAATTTATTTATTATTATTATTGCTATTATTTTTGTGAAGCATAATAATTTGAATTTTTGCAAAAGCTGCCACTTTTAATGCAATGTAATAATAAAATAAACGGATAATTTGAAACAAATCAAAGCTGATAATTAAGACAAAAAAAAAAATTAGTATTATTATCTTTTATAATATTTTAAATACAAATTTGTTTTCTTGTAAAAATCTTTTTATCAGTTATGTAATTGATTTAAGTGAGTAAAATTTACGTTAGGGAAATAAGTTAACTTTTATTAAAATACCTAAAAGTTCTTAATTGAATATATTCTGCAATATCATGCTTAAGAAAGCTCGCATTCAAAATAATTGAGTAGTTATTAAATAATTTTGTAAAGAAAACTTAATGCAAAAGAAAAATTAATGTTTAAAATTGTTTTAAAAGATCGTCTGGTAAAAGCAAATATCATTTTATTACAAATGAAAATTCAATTTTTCAAAAAAGAAAATCGTTTGGAATTCTATTGTTTTTATATTTTTTTAAGATTGTTTTGCGTTTTATTCTTACATTAAATTCTAAATTTTATGGCTAACTGTATATATAACCATCCGATACAATTATTATTATTGTTTTTTTATGTTATGTTGTATTTAATTAGATATGTATTGTTAATTTTATTTTAAATGTCCAATAATTTAAAAATCTCGCATGGTTTTAGCTTTTTTTTTTTAAAGTATTAAAAAATTAAATAAAAACGTTGTAAAAAAATGAATGAGTGATTTAAAATACTATTTTAAATTAATTAATGTATTTAATCGTTTCTTATTATTTTAATTTTTAAGTGAATAAAATAAATGATTTTCTTAGTTTTTTTTAAACATTTCTTTTACCTATTTAAAATTTAAATTCCATTAATCTAAAAAGGATATAGAAACTGTAAATTCCATTTAATTTGACTTTAGTGAAATTAGCCTAGCTGTAGCTATAAATATCTTAAATCGCTTTTACTTTCATTATCACCCAAGATTGTCAAGCGTATCAGTTGTACTGCTTGTCAATGCTTTCAGTTGAATGCATGGATAGCTATTTTTACTTCTTTATTTCAATTTTTTTTTTTTTTGCATTATGTCTGCATTTCTAAAATGATTTTCCTGTTAAACGTCAGCAACACGTAATTGCTTTTCAACTCTTCGCCATGGATATATATATATATTGAAACAAAAGTCCAAATTTTAATTTTTGACTTATTAGACTTTTTTTTTTTTTTGAAAATGTACTAATAAATCATGTTTTTAAAAATAAATTTATACAAAAATTGTTGATATTGACGCAAGTATTTAGAGTAAAAAGTAAATCGCCATTATATTTACATTAAAATACGTACATTGGTATTATATTTTACATTAAAATACGTACATTGGTATTATATTTTACATTAAAATACGTACATTTGGTATTATATTTTACATTAAAATACGTACATTGGTATTATATTTTTACATTAAAAAAATACGTACATTGGTATTATATTTTACATTAAAATACATTGGTATTATATTTTACATTAAAATACATTGGTATTATATTTTACATTAAAAATACATATTATATTTTACATTACAATACATTGGCATACATTGCATTTTAAAATACATTGGCAAACATTTTTGCACTGTAAATAATTAACTTTATTGCATTATCTAATTAATAACATTGTATAAAAGTTACTATAGTACAATTAAACTGAAAATAAAGTAAATATTAATTTTTATTTTAGATATTCAATCTTGTTAATATTTTAGATATTCAATCTTGTTAATATTTTAGATATTCAATATTGTTATTACTTTTAGATATTCAATATTGTTATTACTCTAGATATTCAATCATGTTATCACTTTAGATATTCAATCTTGTTATCACTTTAGATATTCAATCATCACTTTAGATATTTAATCTTGTTATCACTTTAGATATTCAATCTTGTTATTTATTTAGATATTCAATCTTGTTATTTATTTAGATATTCAGTGTTGTTATTACTTTAGATATTCAATCTTGTTATTACTTTAGATATTCAGTCTTGTTATTACTTTAGATATTCAGTCTTGTTATTACTTTAGATATTCAATCGTGTTATTACTTTAGATATTTATTCTTATTATTACTTTAGATATTCAATCTTGTTATTACTTTAGATATTCAATCTTATTACTACTTTAGATATTTAATCTTATTATTACTTTAGAATTCAAGACATTTAAAAAAATATTTTATTTTTCAAACATATAATTCACTCAATTAAAAAATTATGTATAGATATTAATTAATAAAAATAAATTAAATGTTATTTGACTGAGCAATTCTATCTAAACACATTTTCAATTAATTTTTTTTTCTAAATGAAAAAAAAAAAACAACATTTTAAGTAATTCTTCCTATTGAAAAATATCTTTTTAAATTTTATTAAAAATCATATATTTGAAATATTCTTAAAATATACCACTTTTTTGCAGGTAATCTTCAAAGCCATTTGAAATATCAATGTTCATTTTAATATATATTTATAAATTTCTTTTTCTATATAAAATTTATTGTGGTAATTTGAATTATATTTGGATAACATAATAAAATGTAAATTTGTTAGGTAGAAACATTTGTGAATAACCTTTTTGCATGTTTCACACGAGAATGTTTTTCGCTATTTCAAGGCTTTTATTGTTCAGTTTATAACATAAGCATAAATTTATTTTCTTCTTTTATGTGTGAAACGGACCATTTAATATTTAATGAACAAGTATATTTTTTCCTTATGCATATAACATTCAGAATTAGGTAAACAAAATTTTATCATTCCTTGACCTGCACAAAATTGTAAATCGTATGCTTTTAGCGTGTTATTTTAGAAAAAAATCGTTGCGTTTTATTCCTCCCTGAAAAAAAAGATATCTTTTTTTCATACGTGCAACAAAATTAGATTCTTTTATTTTATGAAAAATAATTTAATGAAGATTTCTCAAAAAACTTGAATTAAGATGGGAATAAAAATATTTAAAATCTTTTTTCTTTTTTAGATTTTTAAAAATCTATTAAATGTTATGTTTTTAATGGTGATTGACGAGAATAAAATTGTATTCAACTTTTTTTTTGAATGACTTCAAAAAAAAAAAAAACTGTGAAAATCGTCATTTCTTTTGTAAAAGCTATTTCTTTTTTTTTTTACCATTTTTATTTTTACCATATTTATTTCTTATTTTTTTTACCATATGAAGTTAAATATACTAATTTTAAGACATTTGAATTTCAGTAAATATTTATTTATAAAAACATAGTAATTGAGAAAGATTCATCCAGTAAATAAAACAAAGTAAATTTTAATCTTTACTGCTGCTGCAAAAAAGTAACATTAAAAAAAAAAAAAAGGTAATTTGTTTTTCTTTAAACTCCTGTTTACATGATTATTTAGCCAAACGATTTTTGCCGATTTTAATGTAAATTTCCAAAGCTATATAATGGGGAAAAATATCTAAAAGAATACAAGCGAATAGATTAAATATGTGTTTACACTTCTATATAATTTTTGAAAATATAACTATAATATAACTGTTAGTTAAAAAATTATTAGTTAATGATTAAAATGAACTTCTTGCCTTATTAATCCATTATATAGCATTAAATATTAATAAATATCTCTTTTAACAAAGTTAATATAACAATGTATTTAAATTTTTATCCTTCAATGAACTTTCATCAATAATTTTAATTTGATTCTATATTTTTAAAAGATATTTTTTTTTACTATTTTCAAAGATTTTTATTATATAGCTTAATGAACGTAGCGGTTATGAAAGAATGGCACGAACCTCGATCAAATACAATTGTGTTGTTGCTTACTAAAAGTGAATTATAGTTGGAACTAACGAAAACTTAGCGAATATATTTTATATACTTGGCGAATAGTACATATTACATAGGCGGGTTTTTATACTTGGAGAACATATTTCACTTGGCGAATGGCATTTTTTACTTGCCAAATATATTTTAAATTGTAATTGTTTTGTTAAAATTTCAATTAATAAATTATTAAAAAATTAAGTTTCGTATTAACTGAATTAAATTAAGTAAAAATCTGTTCATGTAATTTGTATCCTGATTATGTTTGGAATCTTTAATAAATTTTTATTAATTAAACTTCTATAAAGATTTGTAATTATAAGTTAAAAAAAACAATATATTTTCATTCTTTTAAACTAAAATTTATCTGTATGCTAAATTATTCATAAATTATTATTTTTTTTTAATATTTATATTGTAACAACGATTTTCACTTTCAAACTATCATATTAATTAAACTATTTCTGCATTGTAACAACGATATTTATTTTTAAACTATTGTAAAATTGTTCTACTCCTTAAAAAATCAATATTTCTAACAGTATAGAGCAACTTGTTAACAAATTTCTTGCGATGTATCGTTAAATTTGCTCTAAATCTACAGTATTTATGGGAAATGGCATCAAGTATTAGATATTGAAAAAATTTACTGTTTATTTTTAATATGATTAATAAAAGTCCTATTCCTTTTTGTGTTTATGTAACATAGTGAAAGTTATCAATAAATTATATCCTGCGTCTTGAAGTTTAATCTATTCTTCAAGATAACAATCGGTTGTTAATTATTGTCTTCAACTAACAACATCAAGGACATCATTTCATAATGCCCAAAAGGCAACAGGTGGGGTGGCCTACTTGAAGAAATATTTTTAAAAGAGCATTGACCATCCAAGGATACCAGTTGCACCATAGAATATACGGCCAGTTGGATGTAAATCTTCTTGTTAAAATGATGGGCTGTTTGATACTTACATCATTACTGTGTTGTAATACAATGGGCCTTATCTGTCGTTTGACGAAAGGTGATTGGGTAATATGCCTGGAGAAAAATACTTGGTGAGGTACTTTTTCAGAATTTAGGGGCCTACGTTTAGGGGTACGAAATATTTGGATTGAGATTATTCAGTCTACCACTATAATTTACTATGTCAAGAGAAAATGCTGGTCTTTTATCAAGTTAATAAGCACTGCTTTAAGTAATGTTCAGTGCTTTTTAAAAATAATTTCATAATGATGAGCTACTGAGATAGCTAAGTTATCTTTTATTAACATTCAGATTGTTTTTTAAGTAAAATGAATAATAAATATAAAAAAATTCTCTTTAGTTTAAGATTTTATTTAAAAATATTTTTATTTTCAACCCCTTTTTATATGATCTAAATTAAGGTTTCGTTTGTTTAATTAAGGTTTTTTTTTTTATTTATACTCATCAATTTAAAATATACGTATTTCAGTTATTAAAAATAATTGATCAAATCAATTTATTTTAAATTTTTATTTAATCCAAAAATGAGACATACAATAGATAAATATTATAATGCAATGAAAAATGTATATTTTATTAATTAAATTAAATTAATAAAAATACAATAATATTATAATTAAATAAAAATTTGTTTAATTAGGAAATTTTTTTATTTATACCAGAAAAAAATCTAAATTATTTTTTTTATTTTTATTCAATAGTTAATAAATCTTGAAGGATAAATATTTGAAAAAAAGACATTTTAAGTCCGAAAGAATTTATATTTCAATGACTTTGTTCAGTTGCTTTTTAAGTATAAACAATAATGAAAGAATATTTATAATCAATAACAATGAAAAATATAGGCATTAATTTATGATTAAATTAAATTGATAACAATATAATAATGTTATAATTAAATAAAAATAAGCAATAAAAATTTGTTTAATTAGGAATCTGTTTTTTTATTATACCGGAAAAAAAAAAAATCAAAATGTTTATTTTTTCCAATGATTAATAAATCTTGTAAGGATAAATATTTGAAAAGATATTATAAATCCAAAAGAATTTATATTTCAACGATTTTATTCAGTTGCCTTTTAAGCATAATCAATAATGAAAATATCTATATAATCAATAAAAATGAAAAATATATGATCAATAATAATAAAAAAAATATATGCTTTAGTTTATAATTAAATTAAATTAATAAAAATATAATAATGTTATAAATGAAATAGAAATGCTAAATAAAATTGTTTAATTAATAAACTGCTTTTTTTTATTTATACATAAAAAATCTAACGTTTTTTTATTTTTATTCTATGATTAATAAATCTTGTATGCTTAAATATTTTTAAACGATATTTTATGTCCAAAGAATTTATATTTCAACAATTTTATTCAGTTGATTTTTAAGCATAATTATTGTTTTGCAGGTAAAATGGATATTCCCAGATTAAAAAATAATTTGATAATGCTCATTACAATTAAAAAATGCGAAATTTTATATTAATTAGTAAAAAAGAAATGAATTTTATCTAATAAATAAATATTTATTAAGTTAGTTGGTTGGTTCATTAATTTTTTTGAATCTTTGATTCATAATTGAAATTTTTAAGATGAGAATGAAATGATATATTTGATAATTGAAATTTCATATAGAAATAGAAATATGTATTTATATTCTATTTCCATTCTAATAGAATATTTCTATTCTCTTTCTCTTCTAATAAAATATTTCTATTCTATTTCTCTTAAAAAAAAAAATAGAATGTTTCTACTCTATTTCTCTTCTAATACAATAGAATATTTCTATTTTTATTTCTCTATATAATATATATTTTTATATAGAAATATATTTGATAACATATATTTCATAATTGAAATTTTTAAGATCAAAAATGCAATTAGATATAATAATCAATATCAATAATAATTATCAATCATTTTTTAATTATTGTAATTAAAATAAATTTCTTTTTTTATTTTTTTCTATTCAAATACTAAATTTAGCGAAGTTTATCATATTTATCTTCATTTTTCATTTTTGAAAAAAATATTTGACTCCTCAGTGCAACAATTTTGAAAACAGAATTTAACAATTTTCAGTTTTATTATCATACATCTTAAAGTTATCGATTTAAAGTAAAAAACAACAATCGTTATGAAAACTAAAATATTCAATAAATAAAAAAATCTTACCTTTTATTTTTTTCTCTTTATTTCTCTTATTTTTTATCTCAACTTCAAATGTAATGAAAGTATAAAAGAGTGTTCAGCTAGAAAGCAAAAATTGAATTCTTTAAAACCGAAAGTCCCAACTCTCTCACGCAACATTGACTCCTGGATCACTTAAAGTAAGACTGTTCTTGAAATGAGCGAAGAGAAGAGTTGAGATTCGATCCAGGAACAAGAAAAAAAAATCGTTTGGCTTTTAAAACAAAGGGAAAATGTTCAATGACCTTGTTCCAGACCGGTAAGTCGTGCTCCATTTAAAAGACTGATGCTATTTTCGTTTTCTTTATTGATTCTTATTTTATTTTATTTATTTTTTGGAATAAAAGTATTGGAGTTCTTTGTCTAATGTTTTGTTTTAAAAGTTAGAAGTTCGTTTGCCTCAATACATTTGTATAGGATTTCCATTTAAAAGTAATGCCAGCTAATGAATTTGCCTAACAAGCTATTATAAATAATTTCAAGGATGAATAATTAAATAATGAAAGAGTTAAGAATTTGTTTGGTTTCTTAGAATCAATGTTTATCCTTTTTTTGGTGAGTAAAAAATACATCCATTTTAAGTGTGCAGAATATTTTTAAAAAGGTTGAAATGTATTCAAATTTTTTGGAATGAATGTTGAAATTCGTCGAAATGTATTTTTTTCTATCAAAAATAGACTTTGAAATGTATTCAAATTTTATTTTGTTTTGTTGTTCTTTTGCTTAGCAGTAAAATAAGATTAATATTTTATCACAATTGGTTTTCGTAATATAGAATTCAAATTTCATTTTAGAAATAAAATTTCCAAGTTCTTTGTTTAATGCTGTATTTTAAAGTTAGAAGTTCGTTTGCCTCAATACGTGTGTAGGATTTCCATTTAAAAATACCAGATAATAAATTTGTCTAACAAGCTATTATAAATAACTTCATGGATAAATAATTAAATAATAAAAGTTAAACATTAATTCTGAGAAAAGCAATCAAATTTTATTTTTTTTTGGGGAGTAGGAAAACTATATCCATTTTAAATATGAAGAATATTTTAAACAAGTAATATAAAAAAAAAAAAAAATTTCAAAGTCAATTCCTATTGTTTTTTTTATTATTTTGCAGAAAGTCCTTTATAAATTAAAGTTGAAATTTTCCTATTACATCTGGCGCCATCTATTGGTAGATACATGCAACTTAAATCTAAAAAAAAAACTAAAATTAATTAATTAAATTTAATTAATCAATTAATATTAGAAAAAAACTGCATCAACGTCAAATGTCGTCCACTACAAGTTAAAAAAATGTATTTGAACTTGAGTGGATGTATAAAAGTATTTTATAAACGATTGAAAATTTGAACAAGATATATATAGGGAGAGTGTGAACTAACAGTAAAAATTGAAAAAGATAAAGATTTGAAATGTATTCCAATTTTCTTTTGTTTGTTTTGTTGTTCTTTAGTTTATAAGTAAAATAAGATTAATATTTTATCACAAATGGTTTTCCCAATATAGAATTCAAATTTCATTTTAGAAATAAAATTTTCAAGTTCTATTATTTAATGTTGTGTTTTAAAGTTAGAAGTTCATTTGCCTCACTTCGTTTGTGTAGGATTTACATTTAAAAATAATGCCAGCTAATAAATTTGTCTAACAGGCTATTATAAACAATTTCATTGAAAAATAATTAAATAATAAAAGTTAAGAATTTGCTTGCTTTCTTCGAATCAATGTTTATTTCTTTTTTTTGGTGAGTAGGAAAGATGTATCCATTTTAAATGTGAAGAATATTTTTAAAAAGTTGAAAATTTCAAATGTATTCAAATTTGTTTTTGTTGTTCTTTTGTTTAGAAGTAAAATAAGATTAATATTTTATAACAATTAGTTTCCAAATATACAATTCAAATTTCTTTTATATATAACAGATTCATACAGGCTTATTAAGTCTCAAAATGCAAATCAAAAATGCTGTAAAAAGCATTCAAAAAAAAAGAAACACTCGTCACAATGAGTTCAAATTTGAAATGAAGATACTTGAAAACGTATTGGCAGGAATTGCACATTAAACCAACTGTAGTGTTCATTGTACATTGATTATTTCGGGTTTTTTTGACGGAAAAAAAAATTTCCAAGTCATTCAACAGTTTTGACACTGTTAGTGTAATGTCGATCCACCATGGCAAGCCATACCAAATTGGATGAGAAAATCGGTGGAATGCCATATCATTTCCCTCTTCTTCAAGTATCTTCAGTTCAAATTTGAACTCATTGTGACAAGTGGTTCTTTTTTGTACAGCATTTTGAAAGTGGGACTTTAATTATAATCAACCTATTTAAGAAGAAAGACAAGATTTACTTTAATAAAAATATTTCATTTTACCATACTTGATAATTGACTAGTAAAATAAAATACCATTCCCGAATAAATATTTTTGTGACAGAAATCAAGAATCTTTTATGGTTTTATTAAATTTTCTGCAATCGCTTATAATTGTGAGAGATATTAATGTGCGCACTAACTACTCATTATTACTAACTTTTTCATATATTTTTACTAAATTTTCATTTACTTCGTAGAATGATTACGACGATTTGAGAATAATTGACTACGGAGATTTTTTTAACAGTAGGAAATATGTCGTTTTTCTAATCATCTTTGAACCTTTTTGCTTGTCACAATTTCAGAATACTAATTAAAGGAATTAAAAAAATTTTCCTTTGAGAATTTACAACGTTTCTTATTTGTCAATTTATAAATAAAACATTTTCATGAATTCTAATAATTTCTTTCATGAATTTTTCTTATTGATTATTTTTTTTAAATTTCATTCACGAATTATTCTTATTGGTTATTTTTTTTAAAATTTCTCTCACGAATTATTCTTATTGGCTTATTTAAATTTCAAAGTGAAAATGAGATTATTCAAAAAGAGAAAATCGTTTGGAATTTTGTAGTTTTTATTTTTTTAAGATTGCTGTTATGCATTTTTCTTGAATAAAATTCTAAATTTTATGGGTAATCTGCATATCTGCCCAGACAATTCTTTAAATTTTTATTTACTTTTTTCGTAGTAAAATATTTAAAAATTGTTTTTAGTTTGAAAACTATTATTAAAGAATATTTAAGAATATTTATGTCTGATATAGTGTCTCATTTTTCGTTTTGAATAAATTTTATAAAATTAAATAAATCTGAAAAGGAGAATGCAGTTTATTCCATGACAAGTTAAAATGGTTAATGGAGATTAAATATGTTTTTTTTTTTTTGAAATAAAAATTCATTTGTATTTGTGTAATTTTCTTAAACTTTGTTTTATTTTTAAACATTCTCATTTTATCTAAACAATAAAATGTGTTATCGTACCTGTTCACTTAGCTGTTATATTATGACTTAAATTTATATTGTAATAAAATATTATAATAAAACTATATGTATTATTGCAGCTTCAATTCTTCACTAATGTTTTTCATGATTTGGCTTTAGTTTAATCTACAATAAGTTTCTTGAAAATATTTTAGAATAGAATTCATTTTACTAATCTATGCATTTGTTTATTTTAAAGGAATTAAATTGTTTTTTGTTTTTTAAAAATGAATGTAATTCAGATTTGTTTTTTAAAGTTTTTTGCTTTTATTAAGTTCTATAGATTTTTAAAGTATTGACGTATTGGTTTAATTTGGAATAATTTTAAAGATAAGAAAAATATAAAATTGAAAATTTTTTACATTTTCAGAAGGTAAACTTCAAAAAATGATATATAAAATAAAAATAAAAATAGTATGCAGTTGTAAAAATTTTATTGTCATCAATGCTGAATATTTCACTTTGTAAAAAATTTTTGTTTTATAAATTTTGTGTTAATGAATTTAAAATAAAAAATTTAAAATAGCTAATTAATTTTCCTGCGACTGTCTTGATAAAAAAAACCCTGAATTGCTATTAACATCTTTATTTGCATTTAAAAATGCACGCATACATTTTTTTGTCTGCTTATCATATAAATAGCTAATTTATGTGATAAACAAGTGTTTATATTCTCATTAGTATTTTCTAATTTTTTTTACTAAGTATAAGTATTTCTGAAGATCCTGTAGCTCCTTACCCATTATCGGCCTGATGGCCAACTGGTTAGCGCTCTGTTTTTTGGTACCACAGGTTTTCGAGTTTGAATCCTGGCGGTGGAATGGATGTTTGTAAGTGGTTCAGAATCCACGTTAAACTGTAGGTCCCAGTCTAATTAGCCTAAAGTGACCTAGAGCGACAAACCTTACCTATTAAGCATGGTGTGGGTGTGTGTATAGAGATGGGGGAAATTCGAGACTAGTATAACAAACAAGTTTTCAGTGTTTTTGACATCACTGTCACACTATCATTATCAGTTTTGGTAATCTAACATATTGTTTTTGCCATTTTTAATTCCTACCACCTTTGTAGTTACTTTTTACTTTTTAAAATTAGAGTTTTTTATCCATTGTTGTAAGATTTTAAAAAATAAATAATTATGCAAAATATTTATGAACTGAAATTAACAGTAAATTGTATTATTCGTTTATAAATATTATATTTAATATTATTATATTGAATATTATATATGGAATATATTTGAATATTATATTCAATATTACATTTGAACTATATTATTACATGAACGAAAATGCGTTTCATTTTTTACGGAGAAGCAGAAAATAAGCAAACGAATTTTAAAAAACAGGAAAGTTTCATAAAAGCAATGCTTTTTGGTTCAGAAAATATCTCAGAATGGAATGATATATGAGCAAACAAAATTAAATTGAATAATAAAAAATAAAATTCTTAAATTGAATTTTTAAATAGTTATCATTCTTATAAGGAAAATTCTGACTTAAAATACTTTTTAAATTTTTAAATACTATTTCAGAAAATTAGGTGTTGCCATTCGGAAAATAATAATTATAGCTCAAAATATGCAATTACACAAATGAATGAAATGAATTGAAACTCAAATAAAATCATTATCGATCGATTACAACTATCAAGATTTAACAACTAACTATTATCCTGCTTTTTTATTCAATATTTCTGAACAATACAAATATAGTTCATTTATTATAATATGTGTCCACGTGTTAACCATTCACTGACCGTTCAAGTATATATAAAGTACAAAATTATACATTAATGAATTTGTTTCATAGCATTTAATTTCTTTTCTTTTTTATTAGTTTATTTTTTCTGATGTTTAAATTACTATTAATTTCTGTCTTGTTGAGTGATTTTATTTAATATGGTAAGTTATCAATGAAGGTATTTATTATAATTTTTAAAAAGAAAGTATGCCTTTATAAACAACTGTTATTTAAATGATATCGATTCTTATTCTACTGTATAAAGAAACGGTTTCATTGTAATTCCAGAAGCAAGTGTTCTTAAAATCTGACAGCTGGGAAGTTCTCCTGTCAGAAGCAGACGATAAGATTGGATAATCGTTCCATTTTTGAATTAGACTTGATTGCTATGGAAAAACAATTCAAGGGGAAAAGACAATTTGTCTTTTCCCCACAAGCAATAATAACACATTTTATGGGGAAAAAAGGATTATATAATCAATCTTTAAGTTTAAAAAAATGATAAATTATATTTTTAAAAGTTTATTTTCTTTTATTTTGATTAAAACTTGAAAAGAAATATGTACAGTTTTCATGCATGAATTAATGCTTTTTGTAAATAAAATTAATCTATTTTATCAAATCAGTATAATGTAAATTATAAAGGAAGACGGTTTTTTTTTTATAAATATGGAAATGAAAATATTTTAATATTGTAATGCTATATAAATAATTAAAAATGGCTTTTTAACTTAGTAAATATTCGATGAAATAATTTTTCTTTTTTAAAATTTTTATGCTTTTAAATATTCTAAAATATCGTTAACTGAATTATTTATCATTATTTAATTTATTTTCGTTTAATCTGAATATGAAATCTATTTTATCTTTTTATTCTAACTAATTGTATAAAAAGTGTTTTTAATTGAATCTTAAAGAATCTTACACATTACTTTGAGATTTTGTTTCTTTAAGAATCTGCCATTTCATAATCATAAAGAAGGTTTTTTAATGTGGTTGACGAAAAAAAGAGTTTGTTTTTAAAAGGTTTTTATTTTTTACGTATGAGGAAAATATCGTTTTAATATTATAACACATAAATAATAAAATTTCTTTTAAATTAGTAAATATCCAATAAAATCGTTTTTTTTTTTTTTTTAACTTTTTTATTTATTTAAATATTTTGGAATAACATTAGCTGACTTTTTTTATCAAAAATGTTTAATTCTTTTTTTTTTTTCGTTTAATCTGAAAATGAAATATATTTTATCTTTTTATTATAACTAATTGTATAAAGATTTTTTAATTGAATCTTGAGGAATCCTTCACATAACTTTTTTTATTTTCTTTAGGAATCTTTCATTTCACTTTGTGGTGTTCCATATATTTGAAGAATCTTTCGTTTTTTATTTGGATTTATTTGACGAATCATTTGTTTATCAGATACTTTTTTATTTACTTGAGAGAAGACATCTCTTTTTTTTTTCTTTTCCTTTATGCAGTGAGGCCCAAATTATTGCCCACCTGCATCACAAGTTCCGTTCCACGCCAGCTGGCTTTAAGATGCTATATTTTAGTAATGCAAAATAATAACGAAAATCACTAATGTTAATAAACCCATACACACAGAGTAGAATTATGATAATGAATGTAATGAGTGTTTCTGGTTTTTCTGCTAATAATTGATTGCAGTTATGCGAAAAGTTTTAAATGATTCCTTTTAAAATAATTTGAGCGATAAGAAACTTCAAATTGTTAATAAAAGAGCATTTTGAATGAAAAAAATTTTTAAATATAACTTACTTTGCCAATATATCTGAAAGTAACATTAGATATTTTTAAATATAAAAGTGATACTACCTTAAATACATAAGAAAGTAGTATTTATTCTCAGACCGTTTTTTATCTGTATTCAAATACTGTCCTGATTTTTCTTTCTTTATTATTTATTTATTGTAAATGTATACCGATAATTTAAAAATGTTTTATTTTCAGTATTTCCATGTATTTATCGCACGTTTTGCTAAAAAAAAGTTCCTGTATTTTTATTTAGCCTTTATTTTTAGTAAATCTATGCGGCTTTAGTTGGAATGGCTTCAAAGATATTGACGCGATGAATTTTTTAAAACAATTTCGGTGGCCTTTGAATCAGATTTGTGTAACACTGCTGTAACAGAACTTTTATTGCACTATTCACATGATTTGCTGGTGCTGCCCTCTAGTGGAGCTCGTTAAGAGCTAGATTTAATTAATGGTTCAAATTTTCTCATTTAATTACCTGATGTATTGAAATAAGAAATGCATCAAAATTAAAATTTCTTATGATACTATATCTTATTAATAAATTTATTTTTATGGCTATTACTTATTTATAGAATATATTCTTCGACCAATTCTGAATGAAAATTATAAAAAAAAAAGATATTTAAAATTAACATGCATAATTGATCAATAATTTGGTTGTTATTCCTTTTTGTTTATGCTGAATTTCGAATTTATGGGTTGGTTTTAAAATGAAGTAAAATATTCGATTTAAATTTAATTTCATTTATAAAAAAATCTTAATTAATGAATTTAGTTTAAGTTCATCTGAACACTAATTTTAAGAAACAGAATAAATTGATTTTAGAATATTAAAAATAATACGATAATTTTAGTGTATAATAATATTTTATAAAGATTTCATAATTTTATTTTGTTTTAAAGTATAAAATTAGTATGCAATAAACTGTATATGGAAAAAAATATTTTATCGAAAAAATAATTATAAAACAATTATTTTTGTTTTAAATTCTCTCAATAAAATTAATTAAAAAATATTTTGTCTTATAATTGAATTATTTTATTCTTAATTGCTTATTATTTTCTTATAGTTTATTGCTGTATTTCTCGTTTTTGTGTTCAAAAGAAAAAAAGTGCTTTGAAACTAAAGTTCATTCATTGTAATTAATTTTAGTTAACCTATTATATTGCTAATTATAATAAAAAAAAATATTATTTTAAAATTGCATTAAAAATAGTAATATTTAATTTTTTCATTCAATTAAGAAAAGAGTTTACCATTTTAAGTATAAAATTTCTCAGAATATCAAAATAATAATATCAGTAAAAAGATTCGTTTTTTAATACCAGTAAATTTAATAAATACATTATACAAATTGCAATACGTTAAATTCAACACCAGATGGCAGCACACTGACATGTAAATTAAAATTCTAGAAAACACAGGAATTCTCTTGGTTAGTGACGTTAATTATTTTACTGATGATTAGAAAATGATTATTATTAGTTTCCTTTCTTTATATATATATAATCGGCTAATAATATATTTGATAATAATATCTCATTAATATAAATGAGGTTTTTTGTATGTCTAATATGATATAAATATATATCCTCCATTATATAGAAAATATTTATAAATTTCTATTAACGATAATGGTTTAATAGATATATAAGATATATATTTAAGCTTTTTGATTTCCATATTTAATAACTGTCGTTGGTATATATAGATTATGACGAATATAGATCAATTTCCATTAAAAATTTCTACAAGAAAGCATTCGCCCATTCTTCAAAAGTTCTTATTTTCAGCTGTGGCAACTTTTTTTTTTTTTAATGGGCAACAAACGAACTTATTTTGGTGAGCACCAAAAGCCGCTCAAAAATTGATTCGTTTCGCAATGAATTTTAATTAACGAATATTTTTGTTTTATGTTTGTTTTTTTAATTGGTAAATTGATTGAAAACGTTATGTGTAAAATGCCATTTCAACAATTTAGTCAGACTAGCAACCATGATTATGTTTTAAGGGTTGGAGGGTGTTCAACAAAATAAAGCGTAACCATTTATGAAAGCTCAATAAGTCAAACTAAACTAAAAGTAATAAAAAAACTATCTGAAGTCGTAATTCAATATATTTTATTAATAATTTTTAACATTAAACTAATTTTGTTCAAATGCATAACAAAGGCGAACATTAAAACAGAAGTATTGTAGAAAAATATAAATTTAAATTCTAAAATACATAGAAGATTTAATTTTAATTTATAATTTATTTATCTTTTGCTAGCTCATCGATTACCTCATTTATATTAGGTTCAATATTTCTTTGAACAATAATAAAACCAAGTAAAACGCCAATTCACTCAATAATAAAATTGACAGTGATAAGAAAAACACTAATCCATTGTTATCTAAATATTTAACACAAACAAAAAACTAAAAACATTTAGATCCTAGTACCGTAAATTTGAACACATGCACACGTTTCATTTATTGCCTTATGGCGGGGGCTATATATATATACACACTTAGTCACAAAAGTAAGTATGCAACTCATAGCTTAAGTGAAAAAGTTCTAGTTCTCAAATAAATATAAGAAAAATATTATTTTGGAGAGTGTTGTTTATAGCTTCTGATTCAAGTCATAAAGTAATGAAAAATAAACCAAATCATTATATTTTAAAAACTTTAAGAGTAATTTTGTTAACTACCAGTAGAAATTTAAATCACAAAAGTATATATGCACTCTGAATTTTTGACTTTTAAATTGGCTGAATGAAACTTCTCGAGTGATTTTTCGTATTTCAGTGAGTTTAAGTTCTGCTACAAAGCTTGTAAGTTTGAGCTTTAAGTACATCAACAATTCACCAATGGCTCCACGTGGAAAAGATTTAAAGGATGCAATAATAAAGCTCTATAAGGAAAGCAAGTCCCAAAAACAAATCGCTAAAATCCTAGGCAAAGGTCCTGCAACAGTGAAAAAAATCATAGAAAAGTTCCAGGCTGAGGGAAATACTCTAAACAAGCCAAGAACAGGACGACCGCCCATTTTGACGGATCGAGAAAGGCGAATTATTGTTGGAAATGTGAAAAAAAATCCGACGATTAGCTCACCAAAATTGACAACTGATGTGAAAAACAATTTTGCAAAGTCATGCAACCCTGAAACAATTCGCCGTGTGTTACGGAAGGCAGGATACCATGGTCGAAATATGCGAAGAAAACCATTTGTTAGCAAAGTGAATCGCAAAAAGAGAATAGATTTTGCAAAAGAAAATGTAAAGCAGGACACAAATTTTTGAAATTCCGTGATTTTTTCGGATGAAAGTAAATTCAACATCCACGGATCAGATGGACACCAAAAGTTTGGAGGAAAGCAAATGCAGCTCTAGAACCAAAGAACATGAGAGGAACTGTAAAAACACGGTGGTGGTTCGATTATGATTTGGGGTTGCATCGCAGCAACTGGAGTAGGAAATTTAGTTATAATCGACGGAATAATGAATCAATATAGCTATTTGAATATTTTAAAGAATAATCTAAGCCAAATTGCTTCTAAATTGGGACTCGATGGATCCTTCACTTTCCAACAAGATAATGATCCCAAACATACTGCTCGGGTTGTTCGGGAATGGCTGCTATATCACGTGCGAAAACAGCTAAAAACCCCACCGCAGTCACCTGAGCTTAATCCCATTGAACACTTGTGGGATTATCTCGATCGCCAAATTAGAAAGCAAGAGATCAAAACTAAGAATGATCTGAAAAATGCCCTTTTGGAGGAGTGGCAGAAAATACCATCTTCTGTCACTCAAAATTTAGTAAAATCAGTGCCATCTAGATTGAGAGCTGTTATAAAGGCCAAAGACTATCCAACAAATTACTAATTTTTTTTTGAAAAATTGTAAAATTTGCAATATTAATGTCTTTGTTTTTGTTTGCATACTTACTTTTATGATGTAAATTACATCCTATTTTAAGTTAAGCTCATCTTGCTAATTAAATATTTGTATTTTTTAATTACTTTTCATTTTGTTATTAAGCTCGATTTTGCTGTAATCGAAATAAATCGTTAATTTGAAAACTCTAATATTGTAGGTCTGTTTTTTTTTCATAGGACATCATCACATACACTCTGCATACTTACTTTTGTGACTAAGTGTATATATATATATATATTGAACGGCGTGAAGCCTATATCATTTTGTGTAACTCTGCTCTAACATATTTCTATAATTTGGAAATATCCCCTTACAACAGAATTCCTATAACAGCTTTGAGGATTATTGAAATATTCGTAAAAAAATAATGGGCCTGAATTCAGTTATATTACAGTTTTTAATGTTACTGCCATGTTAATGATTAAACATGCCGAAAGATTAATACAAAATTGAATAAACAAAAAAAGGATTGATGAAAGTTTGTAATTATTTACTTAAAAAATATATACTGCGTTGGCTGCCTAATTTTGATTTTTATAGGTCTCCTGTGGTATAAAATTGAATTTTCAATATGAAGATATTGCTTCAATAATTAAGTAAACTTTTAAATAAAAGGTAATCAATTTTTCGTGTGAAAGAATTCGGTGTTAATTAATATAAATATTATTAAATATTTTAGCAAAATAGTTTAATAAATTAAAAAAAAATACTTATATCTTTATCGCAAATCCAACTAGCTTATTGATAGAAAAATTTTGATAAACATAAATATATAAAAAACAAAAAAAATAAATAAAAAAAAAGCTAGTTAAATAAAAAAAAACAAAACTATTTTTTAAATCATTTATTATTATACAGAAAACAAAGAAATAATTGTATTGTATTGGAAAAATGTGGTATTTTCTTATTTGTAATATTTTCTGATTCAACGCTAGTAAATATTTTTTTTTAAATTTTTCTAAAATAAGAACAAGTACTTTTCTTTTTTGACACTCATACTGTAAATAATGTTTACATTTAAAAGTGAAATAATGTTGGTGTTAAGGAAAGGGGAAAGAAACCCCTTCTATTATGCTGAAAATTATCGTGAAACTTTGTCTTATGCATATTTGAAAATAATTTAGTGTCACGAAATATATTTATGTTTACATAAAAGAACATTTTATAATTTGGAAAATAACTGTTAAAATATGAGTTTAAGACAAAATAATATAAAACACAATGAAAGCGAGTTTTTATTTGCCAGAATAAGTACTTTTTTCATGTTGTACGGAACAATCTTGAGTATTTGCTTAATTATTGCATTCTTGTTTTGTTATTTAAGGATACTTTCATTAAATAGAAAAATATCATTTTAATTCTTGAAAAAGGCAGAATTTTAAATTATTATAATATATAATCTTAATATATAATATGTAATTATTATAATCTTAATATTCTAATCTCTTAATATATAATTATTATAATCTTATTTCTTTTTTTATTATATTACTGGTCTTCTAGGAGATACCATAAGTATCATCTGAACATCTATTTTGAATTGATGTAAATTTTTAATAAAAAAAGACTAGTATAATTTGATAGGCGATATTATAATATATATCAAAAGCCATTTATATAGCATTTTAAAAAGTTTATGTTCTTGAGAGTCTGATGGCCGAATGACTGGCGCTTAGTGCTACAGGTGGCTGGTTCCAGCAGTGCCATGTATGTTTGTAATGGTTCGGAATCCACTTTAAACTGTGGGTCCCTGTCTAATATGACTGTTTGGCGTAGGTATCAAGTAAAAAAAAAAACATCTCCTGTCTCAATATTTGCCACTAGGCAAACAGTCGTTTACCCATTATGCTGCTTGATGGCCAAGTGGCTAGTGTTCTGGCCTTTGGTACCACAGGCTTCAAGTTCGAATCCTGGTGGTTCGAATCCCCTTTAAACGGTAGGTCCCGGTCTGTTTAGCCGTCGTGTGCACAAAATGACCGTAGAGGGACAAAACAAATCAAATCAATTTGCCCACTTTGGGTTGTTGAGCCATTGAAGAAGAATATGTTCCTCACTATTCTGAATTTTCTTTTAATCTTTATGAAAATACCATTAAATATTATATTTTTACAAAATAACTCAAACTTATTTGTTTAATATTATAAATTTATAAATATGTACTAGAGGTTTTATTTGTTAAAAAAAAATGGTAATTTTTATTGGT
Organism: Caerostris extrusa; assembly: GCA_021605095.1. NCBI lineage: Eukaryota > Metazoa > Arthropoda > Arachnida > Araneae > Araneidae > Caerostris > Caerostris extrusa. Next base: position 54,949 of record BPLR01014169.1, read on the forward strand.
CTTTGTTATGTGTGCCAATTAAGTTAAATTAATAATTTAGCATTCTAAAATGGGAGAAAATGAAATCACAAATATTATTCAATATATACACATTGAATGTTTAATTGAATAAATTTATTGGCTAATTTGATATCTCCTTTTTGTGAAATATATAATCTCAATAATGTTTATCGTTATACTGTTTTAATTCAATAAGATTGATTTAGATTAGTTAAATTTATTTAGATTAATTAATTATTTTTCAATTTAAGTTAATTTAGATTTACATTATTTTGATTAGATTGTTTTAATTTTAAAATAGATTGATTTCCATTTTTTGGGAAACATATAATCTTGTTTTTATTGTCATATTGTTTTCAATTATGTTAGTTATATCGTTTTCATTTAAAAATGCTTAATCTAAAACTCAATAACTTCAAAAATAAATAGAAATTTATTTATCTGACACATAAGATGAAAAATAACACAATATGGAAAATAATGTATTCATATTAGTTTATTTATATTCTAGTACATATGTACAAAATTTGATTTCGAGTATGAAATCAGTCCATTTCATTCTTAATGATGTTCTTGGAAGCTCAGTCCTTCTATATCAGTTCTCATTTCTATTCGATTTCAGTGACTATAGGTCCGTATAGATATCTTTAAGTTCTTTGGTTGGTATACTACTTTAGCATAACTATCTCCGTAAAGCTAGTACCATATCCAGCATACGAAGTGGGATCAATCTCGCCTACTAGGCCACTTCTATCTACATATCTAGTAGGTGGATATTTGTATGCTGGCAAAGAGTCGTCCAAATAATCCTGTGAATAATCACTCTGTTGCTGATACTGTTGCTGCCCAAGGTCTGCATACTCTTTTGAATCGTATGCCTTGGGTGCATGTTTCGCTTGATGTGCAGCTTCTATTTCAGCATAGGTGTGTCCTGGAGCAACCTGGGCTGGTATAGCAACGTGAGACACGTGACCCTTTTGATTGCTCTGGTAAATATCCTGCTGTACATGAGGTGGTACATGATCTGATATCTGGTATCCACTGACTGCTTTAATGAAGCTATGGTTTTTAGGATATATCTTCTTCTTTTTGCATTTGCGCTTTTTCTGAGTTGGTGGTAGTCTGTAGTCTGTCTCCTTGTAATAACCTTCTGGTGCTGCTTCGTAACTTGTTCCTTTGTAGTGGACTTGGGGTGCCTGATCTTCATAACTTGAACCTTCGTAATGACCTTGTGGTGCATGTTCTTCATGACTGGAACCTTTGTAATGACCTTGTGGTACTTGTTCTTCTTGACTGGAACCTTTGTAATGTCCTTGTGGTAGTGAGAGAGTGGAACCTTTGTAATGCCCCTGTGGAACATGTTCTTCATGACTGGAACCTTTGTAATGACCTTGTGGTACTTGTTCTTCCTGACTGGAACCTTTGTAATGACCTTGTGGTACTTGTTCTTCATGACTGGATCCTTTGTAATGACCTTGTGGTACATGTGTTTCTTGACTGGATCCTTTGTAATGACCTTGTGGTACATGTTCTTCATGACTGGATCCTTTGTAATGACCTTGTGGTACATGTTCTTCTTGACTGGAGCCTTTGTAATGTCCCTGTGGTACATGTTGTTCTTTACTGGATCCTTTGTAATGACCTTGTGGTACTTGTTCTTCATGGCTGGATCCTTTGTAATGACCTTGTGGCAGTGATAGACTGGAACCTTTGTAATGTCCCTGTGGTACTTGTGCTTCATAACTTGAACCTTTGTGATGTCCTTGTGGTATTTGTCCTTCGTAATTCGTTCCCTTATAAGCTTTTGGAGCTTCCACAACGTAGTGAGTTTTTGGTGGTTCTGCATGCTCATAATCTTGATAAGGGGTGCCTTTATAGTGAGGTTGTTGATGGGAAATATATTCAGTGCCTTTATCTGTGTTGTGATGATCTTTGTCCTTATAAGTGCCAGCTGTGAACTTCAATTCTGCATATGATGTATGATGTGGTTCTGCAATATTACAAAGGAATTGTAAGCATGTGTAATGGCATAGTGTACACATACATATACATATAGTATCACATAGTATCTTTTCAGTAAATAAGACATTATGTGGTAAAAAAAAAGTAAAAGCTAAAATAGTTTTGAGAAAGATTGAGTATTTTAATCATTCAGTTAATGTATTTCAGCATAGTTTTTATATTTATTTTTGTGTCATAATATATATTATTATTTTGCTATCAACTAAAGAATTATTTGAACTACAAATATTTTTGCCTCATTTTTCTGATATGCACACCAAATTCTATTGTAAAATGTACTGAAAAGTAATTTCTGAACTACCTGCACCGTATTCTTGTTTCACTGGAGGGTTTTCAGAGTACACTTTGAGATGACCATCTCCGTAACTGGTGCTGTACTTGTGACCATCTCCGTAGCTCTGTTTGTAACCCCCGGCTCCGCTGAAGTCTGGACTACCTTTCACCACAACTTCTTTATATACAGGGACAGATGAGAAATAGTAGTCAGGTTTGGGAGCTGGTGTAGGCCTGGGGAAAATAAAAATTGGAATTTTAGATTCGATCATGACTTAATGGTCACTATGCATATTAGGAATTTATGACCATTACGCATACTATGAGCATATTCTGCTTTTGTAGAAAGTTTACATAATATAGCTATATTATGCTTGAATCGAAACATACATTCTATTTCCATATTATTCTTTTATTCGAAGCATACATATTTCCATATTATATGTATTTCCATACTATGATTGTATGGCAACTAAACTACTATATTATTCCATATTATGACTTAAACAATTATACTTTATGGCAACTATACATATGACTTTGGCCTTTATACTACAACGATATGAATTCATGGAAACTATTCACACTATGGTCATATTATACGTTTATGATCTTTTAAATATCTCTATACACCGCCATAATATATTCATAATTACGGCTAACCACTATATTATTTCATATTATGACTTTAAACGATTATACATAAAGACAATTATGGCAAGTATACATACAAAATATATTATTCCATATTATGACTTAAACAATTATACTTTATGGAAACTATTCACACTATGGTCATATTATAAATTTGATGATCTTGCTAAATATCACTATACACCGCCATAATACATCCATTATTGCGGCTCATAATATTTATCGTGACTTTAAAAAAAAAACATTTCTTTCTAATGATTCGTCAATTTGTTATAAATGATTTTAAGTGAAAACTTATTATTTAATGGTTTTATTTATTTAATTCGATGAAATAAAATTATTTAAAAATAAATAATTAACGTTTTTATTTGGCTATCATGTGTTTAGTATGTTGGATGTTAGTATGTGTGATGGATGTGATGTATAGCATGTTAGATATAGTATGTAGGATGGATATATACGATGTTCTATCAGTATGTTGTCAAAATTATTTACCGTTAAAATGAGAGTTACTGTTAATTGATGTAATTTGCTTTGTAACCTCTTTTAAATAAATATACCATAAGTTATTTAATAATTTAACTTAGGCTATGTTTATATATGTATAAATATTTTATTAAACTATTGAAACAAGATTTTAAAATTTATTATATTTTTAAACCCACCATTTAAATTTAATGTACACTTTTTTAATTTAATGCAATTTTTTTATTTCTTTAAAGAAACTTTATATATTCTTGTTATAAAAGAATCTTTCATTTGCAAAAAGAAAATTACGTTATTTTACAATAGATAATTCATTTAATAAACTCATTATTACATACATCGCACCATATGACTGTAATAAAAGGAATGTGGACTCAAGTTTTTTTAAATTATAATTTTAGATATTTATCACTTTTCTGAAAAATGTATCTCTTTGCATCAAAATGTATTTTTTGATGAGAAATTTAGCAATAGTAATACATGTTTAATTAAATAGTTTACATCGTTATATATCTTTCTTCCTTTATCGAATATTTGCCATTTATTTACTGTTACAATAGATTCCTAGCGAATTTATATTTCAAAATAAATATAAATCAAAAAATGCAATTAAAATGAAAAAAAATATAGAAAAAGGCATAGGAATACATTCGAAATTTGTGCATTTCAACATATTTAAACAAAAATTTTAATTAAAAATTTAAATTCTAAAAAATGAAACTTATACAAAAAATTAAAAGAATTTTTTAAAAATAGATGGCATTAACGCTTAATGTAAGAATTTTTAACTTTCATTTAAGGCATACTTATTTAATTAGCGGAAAATATTCATAGCGTTTTTCCCATTATAAAGTCATTAGTTAAATTTAATTATTTCATTGGCAAATCCTCTTAAAAACTTTTTCTTCTCGATTATAAATTATCGTCAGTTCGAATCGAACAAAATAAAATATCGTTTGCAAAATAATTTACGGAAAAACTTTTTTTTTTTCCTTTTCCAATAATAAGAACATCTTTTAAAAGAATTAACTTTTGTTTTTTTTATACAATCATATCCATTCAAATCAGATATATGTCACGTTCATTAATTATAATAAGCATTCTTAATTTCAATTAAGTTTTTCTAAAAATAAAAAGCATAAATTGCTGTGCTCGAATTTAATTTCGAATGTTTTTTTTCTCTCTTTTCGTTCTTCCACTTTCGATTTGAATTTAATGAGCCCTTATGTTTCGGAAAAAAGTTTTTATTTTGGAAGATATTAGAACTAATGAATAATGGAAAAGTGCGAGAAAAACTATTCAGCATTTTTCAAAAGATTTGGTATTTAAAGTAAGACAAACAAATTACTTGGAACATTTTTTTTTTTTTATGTTAGCGATCATTACAATAAAAAAAATGCTGGTACAATATTGGCAAAACGTTTCACTTTGAATCAATATGATTCTATGCTTGTTTTCAAGGGTCAGATGGTTTAGCCTTTTTTCGTTCATTTAATTCTATTTTTTTATTTAATTCGTAAGATACAAATAAGTATTTTTTTTTTTAATTTAACAACGTCAATATTGACTACAATTCAAATTATTATTTTTTTATTTTCCTGCAAGGCAAAAAATGTAAAATTCTTCCAACCATATTTGAATTTTTTTTTTTTTTTTTGATGGACAAAGTTAAGATTCTTGAATTTCTTTATTAAACTTTCTACACCGATTATTTGGAATACTCTGTATGTTAATTAGTAAAGTGAAAAGATTTTTTTCGATAAATTTAATTATATTAACGTATGAAAATAAATTATTTTTATTTTATTAATTTTTTTATACTATAGTTTGAGAAGATATTATTCCGTTGTTCTGTATTCATTAAAAATAACTATTGTTAATGATTCGATTTCAATATTTCTAATTTAAATTAATATATTTTTGGTCTTATTATTGAATAGGTATTGGTAACTTCATAAAGAGATCAAAGCTTATAATACATAAAAACGAAAAAAATTAAATTAATGTGCGCTTTATATTTTTTTGTATTTACTGTGGCTGGCAAAAAGTATTCGTGTACTTTAAATACCAAGTTTTTTTTAAAAATTTTATATATTTATCACGTTTCTCAAAAATAAATCTTTCAAAAATACATAAATTTTTGATACAATTAGTATCAAAAATGTATTTTTGACGATAAATTTAGAAATAGTAATACATGTTTAATTAAATTACATTAAATTTAATTTAATTTAATTAAATAGCTTACATCGCTACATTTTTTATCGAATATTTACCGTTTATTTACTGTTATAGCAGATTCCTAGCAAATATATATTTCAAAAATAAATAGAAATCATAAAAAAAAAAAAGCAATTAAAATTAAAAATAAAGAAAACCTGTAGGAATTTATTTCAAATTTCAGCATTTCAACATATTTAAACAAAAATTTAATTAAAAATTTAAATCCTGAAATGAAAGTTATACAAAAATTAGCAAGGCTTTTTTTTAATAACAGATGGCTTTACACTTAATGTAAGAATTTTTAACTTTCATTTAAGGAATACTTATTTAATTAGCGGAAAATATTCATAACGTTTTCCCATTATAAAGTCATTAGTTAAATTTAATTATTTCATTGGCAAATCCGCTTAAAAACTTTCTTCTCGTTTATAAATTATCGTCAGTTCGAATCGAACAAAATAAAATATCGTTTGCAAAATCATTTACGGAAAAATCTTTTTTCTTTTTACTTTTCCAATAATAAGAACATCTTTTAAAGGAATTAACTTTTTGTTTTTTTATACAATCATATGCATTTCAAATCAGACATATGTCACGTTCATTAATTATAATTACCATTCTTAATTTCAATTAATTTTTTAAAAAATAAGATGCACAAATTGCTATGCTCGAATTTAATTTCGAATGTATTTTTTTTCTTCTCTTTTTCGTTCTTCCACTTTCGATTTGAATTTAATGAGCCCTTATGTTTCGCAAAAAGTTTTTATTTTGGGAAGATATTAGAACTAATGAATAATGGAAAAGCGCTAGAAAACTATTCAGCATTTTTCAAAAGATTTGGTATTTAGAGTAAAACAAACAAATTACTTGGAGCATTTTTTTTTTATGCTAGCGATCATTACAATAAAAATAAATTGCTGGTACAATATTGGCAAAACGTTTCACTTTGAATCAATATGATTCTATGCTTGTTTTCAAGGGTCAGATGGTTCAGCCTTCTTTTTTTATTCATTTAATTCTTTTTTTTTTCATAGAATTCATAAGATACAAATAAGTATTTTTTTTAATTTAACAACGTCAATATTGACTTCAACTCAAATTATTATTTTTGATTTTTCCTGCAAGGCAAGAAATGCAAAAATTTTTTCAACCACATTAAAATTTTTTTTTTTTTTTTTGAGGGGAAAAGTAAAGATTCTTGGAATTTCCTTATTAAACTTTCTAAACCAATTATTTGGAAATACTTTGTATGTTAATTAGTAAAGTGAAATTTTTTTCGATGAATTTAATTATATTAACGCATGAAAATAAATGATTTTTTTTTATTTAATGAATTTTTTTTATACTTTTAATTTGAAAAGATATTCTATTGTTATGTATACATTGAAAATAATTATTGTTAGTGATCCGATTTCGATATTTTTAAGTGAATTATTATATTTGTGTCTTATTATTTGATAGGTATTGGTAATCTCATAAAGAAATCATGCTTATAATTCATTAAAACAAAAATACCAATGAAGGAAAATTAATATGCATTCTGCATTTCTTTAATATTTACTGTGGCTGCCAACAATATTCGTATACTTTAAATACTCAAGTTTTTTTAAATTTTATATATTTATCACGTTTCACAAAAATACATCTCTTAATATCAAAAATTTATTTTTGACTAGAAATTTATTAATAGTAATGCATGTTTAATTAAAAAATTAAATTAAATTAACTTTAATTTAATTAAATACTTATATGGCTATAGTTTTTATCGAATATTTACCGTTTATTTACTGTTATAGCAGATTCCTAGCGAACATATATTTCAAAACAAATAGAAATCGTAAAAAATGCAATTAAAATAAGCAAAATATAGAAAAAGTATTGGAAAATATTTAAAATTTGAGTATTTCAATAACATTAAAACAAAAATTTTAATTATAAATTTAAATTCCGAAATAAAAGTTGTACAAAATTAGCACGAATTTTTTTAAAAACAGATGGCATTAACACTTAATGTAAGATTTTTTTTCATTTAAAGAATACTTATTTAATTAGTGGAAAATATTCATAACGTTTTCCCATTATAAAGTCATTAGTTAAATTTAATTATTTCATTGGCAAATCCTCTTAAAAACTTTCTTCTCGTTTATAAATTATTGTCAGTTCGAATCGAACCAAATAAAATATCGTTTGCAAAATCATTTAAGGAAAAATTTTTTTCACTTTTCCAATAATAAGAACATCTTTTAAAGGAAAACTTTTTGTTTTTTTATACAATCATATCCATTCAAATCAGACATATGTCACGTTCATTAATTATAATTAGCATTCTTAATTTCATTTAAGTTTCTAAAAATAAAAAGCATAAATTGCTATGCTCGAATTTAATTTCGAATGTTTTTTTTCTCTTTTCGTTCTTCCACTTTCGATTCGAATTTAATGAGCCCTTATGTTTCGGAAAAAAAGTTTTTATTTTGGAAGATATTAGAACTAATGAATAATGAAAAAGCGCTAGAAAACTATTCAGCATTTTTCAAAAATTTGGTATTTAGAGTAAGACAAACAAATTACTTGGAGCATTTTTTTTGTTAGCGATCATTACAATAAAAATAAATTGCTGGTACAATATTGGCAAAACGTTTCACTTTGAATCAATATGATTCTATGTATGTTTTCAAGGGTCAGATGGTTCATCCTTCTTTTTTATTCATTTAATTCTTTTTTTTTTTATGGAATTCGTAAGATACAAATATGCATTTTTTTAAAAATTTAACAACGTCAATATTGACTTCAACACAAATTATTATTTTTTATTTTCCTGCAAGGCTAGAAATGTAAAATTCTTCCAACCACATTTGAATTCTTTGTTTGAAGGGCAAAGTTAAGATTCTTGAATTTCCTTATTAAACTTTCTAAACCTATTATTTGGAAATACTCTGTATGTTAATTAGTAAGGTGAAAAACTTTTTTTCGATAAAATTAATTATATTAACGTAGGAAAATAAATTATTTTTTTTATTTTATGAAATTTTTTAATACTTTAATTTAAAAAGATATTATTCCAGTGTTATGTATTCATTAAAAATAACTGTTGTTAGTGATTTGATTTCGATATTTCCAAGTAAAATTAATATAAATGTGTCCTATTATAAGATAGGTATTGGTAATTTCATAAACGGATCTAAGCTTATAGTTTATTAAAACAAAAATACCAATGAATGAAAATTAATATGCAGTCTACATTTTTTAATATTTTCTGTGGTTCTCAAAAGTATTCGTACACTTTAAAAATTTGTAGAAAACACGCTGTAGCCTGCAATTGAATTCGAATAATAAAATCTGATATTTGTTTAATCTCATCTCAAGCGAAACCAAACGGTTTTTCTTTAAACAGATAAACTAATTTTCTTTTTAAAAAATAAAAATGAAAACAGATCGTACAAGAATGATCGTATATCGAAATAGTTAAATAAAGCCATAAATAAAATCATTATAAATTCATAAAGAAAAATTCAAATAAAAAAATTAATGAAATAAATTTATCAAAAGAAATAAATTAATTACAGAAAATAAATTCATAAATAAAATTAACTTCTGTCGCTTTTTTTTTTTTTATTTTTCATTTTGATAAAATTTAAAAAATCGTTTGGATTTAATATTGCTGAGTATCGCTACTGTATATTAATTCTAGTGTAGTATATTTTTATTAAAACATTTCTTTACAAAAAATACATTTTTTAAGCAGTCTTAAAATTTATCTGAATTAATTTTCTGAAACTGTTTTTTTATTTGAAATACTTTTCATATTTAATGAATAAAACCTTTTAGATATCTAATTAAAAGAGATATTCTAAATTCAACTTAAATAATTCTAATTAAATTTAAGAACGTCTAGATTGAATTAATTACATTTATCAGATTCATTACATCTGCGAATTAATACCTCGTTTTTCCTTGCTTATATATATAATAAATTATTCATAAATTCATTTATTTATGTGTTCGAAAACTTTCCGCCAGATTGTAATTTTCGTTTCTATAAATATTTGTTAAAATTTTACGATACAACTCTGTAATTAGATTTTTGAATAACTTTTTAAAAATATGCTTGTATATATTTTGTGTCATGTAAAAATGAATAATAAATTCAATATTTTAATTTGTTTTTAATAAAAAATATGAAGTTCTCAATAAATATTTTAATCATGGAAAAAACTGACGATTAGACATTAACAGACGATTTTTTTAATTTAGAACAAAAACATGGATCTATTTATATTTGTAATGTTATTAACTCTTCTACTGGAATGCATTTTGTTACAATCAAAACTTATTTATGAATGTTACTATCATTAAAGTTGTTTTAATTTCTTTTATTATTCCTATTAATAAACAATGTAACTTTATATATTTTGTGTGTTGTAAAAATGAATAATAAATTCAATATTTTTACTTTGTTTTTATAAAAAATGTGAGGTTCTCAATAAATATTTTAATTAAGGAAAAAATGGACGATTAATCATTAACAGAAAATTTTATAATTTAGAAGAAAAACATGAATCCATTTAGATTTATAATGTTATTAATTCTTCTACTAGAATGTATTTAGTTACAATCAAAAACTTATTTAAGAATGTTACTATCATTAAGCCTACTTAAATTTTTATTATTTTTATTGATGAACAACGTAACTTTGACCTAGATTTTCTTTGATTCAACTATTTAATTTATAAGCTTATGAAAAAGTATTCTTCAAGATATTTTATGTGTCATAGATTTAAATATAAAAATATTTTCAGAAAAAAAAATAATAACACTTTTAAAATAAACTAGCAGTGAAATTATTACATTTTAATATTAAAATTATTATAACTTTACTTACTTGTGACTCGAATGAATTGTAATCTTAATCGAAACTGGGAATAATAAAGGAAGTAGGAAACCATCTACTGGTATGATAGACAAAATAAAAAGCACCGAAAACGCAGTCAAAACATCTCTTGGTAGCATTTCACCTGCAAGAAAAAAATAGTTTACTTTTTGCTCGTTAGAGTTTATTGATTCTAATTTCAATTTGTAATGCTTACCACAAAATCGTTTTCACTTGAGTGCATCAAAGTAATTTATTTAAGCATTTATCAGACGAGTTTTCTTTTATTCTATTAAATTATTTTTATGCAATATCAATAAATGTAATTTTATAAAAAAATATTTTAAATATTAATTATTTAATATTATCGTTTGGTAAAAATTAAAAATTTATTATTAAATATTTGTTTAAAAATTTTATATTATAATTTATAAAAAATACTTTTTGAATTTAGAATAATTATCGTTTGGTAAAAAATTAAAAAATATTATTAAATATTTGTTTAAAAAATTGTATATTATAATTTATAAAAAATCCAATTAAATTTGGTTAATTAAGATGCAGACGGGAATTGCACTTTTTGAAACATTTTTATTACTTTGTAGAATGGCAACAACATAAAACTACGAAACATGTTATAAATTTTAATTAAACAATTTCATTCATGTTTGTTGTTTGTGTAATCTCATAATTAATTTTAAGAAGGGAATATTATGCAAATCCCTAGACATAATGTTTTAAAAATTTCAAATGATTATTAATGATTACATATTTTAATGTTTCACATGGGATATAATTTGCAAGGTCTAATGTTTCAAAGAACACTAGAATAAAGATTTTATGATTCTTTTAAAGTATTAAATTAATAATAATAATAAAAAAGAACTCCATAAAAGCAGCTACTGAAAAGTTTTATAGTTATATATTTATGAATAATCTGTGTATTTTTAGTTAATATTCGATTAATATTATATTTTATTATATAATATTAATTAATTTTTAAACTAAACTTGCTTTTAAGAATTTAATTAAATTAAATTTAAGATTAAAAAGTATGATGAAGGTTTAAGATTAAATTAAAATTTAGAAACATGATGAAACATTGTTTTTTTTTTTTTATCTGTTCAAAACTAATTACTATTTTTTGGTGCTATTAAATAAAAAAAAAAAAAAATCGAAAAAGAACACTCATATGAATAAATAATAGTTGTTCATATAATAAATAATCCATCTTCTCATCTGATGTATAAATACGTGATTCCCTTCTATTATATCGAAGTACCAACGTCAATTCTATCCCAGAAGTTTACCAACGTAATTTCAGTAATTTTTTGTACTTCAGCAATTTACCTATACAGCAGAATTTTTTTGCATTATAAACACAAAAATCTTTGTATCTTTCTTTTGTATTTATGAAATGAAAAAACAAATGTAAAGGAAATTTAACGTTTTTACCGCGTTAATTGCTAACATATTATATATAATTAATATTTATTGGTGCTATGAATAAATAGAATAAGAGGACACTCATATAAATAAATAATAGGTGTCTTAATAATATGCCTTAGTTTTAGATCAATGATGAGAATGAAATAAAAATTTAAACAATATTATTTAAATTCCTCTTTTAATTTCAATGTATAACATAAAAAAAATATACTTGTTCAGCAGTTTTATTTGCATTATAAACGCACAAATCTTTTGCATTTATTAAATATTCATGTAATATACATTCAAAGAAAATTTAACAATTCACGCGTTAAAGTTTTCTATAAATTCTTCTATTAAATTAATTAAATTAGAATTAATAGAAAATAAAATATTCTTTAAATTAATAAATTAAATATTATTCTTTAAATTCTTCTTTTAATTTCAATGTGTAACATAAAAAATTATACTTGTTCAGCAATTTTATTTGCATTATAAACACAAAAATCTTTTGCATTTATGAAATATTAATGTAAAGAAAATTAGCACTCCTTGCAGCATTAAATGTTCAAATTCTATATCTGTTCAAAAATAATTAATAATCAAATAGAATTATAATAACCAAATATAATAATTTATAATAAACAAATGGAAAAAAGAAGACGCATATAAATAAATAATAGTTGTTCATATAATAAATAATCCACCATCTCATCTGATGTATAAATACGTGATTCCGTTCCTCTATTATATCAAAGTACCCACGTCAATCCTAGCCCGAGGAATTTACCTACGTTGTTAACATAACTCCTCACATTAAAATAACTGCACTCGTCTAAAAATAGCACCAGCTACGGCTTGTACTACAACATTCGTCGTTAAGCTTTCAAATTCCCTACATGATTCCAAGTTCTGTAAATGTCAATGCAAATATGCATATTGCGATCTAATGAGATTGTTCAGTGAAACGAAAATCGTCTGCGGAATCTCTCTTGCAGTTTCTCTGTTAAACTAATGGTTCGTGTTCTTCCGAGCGTAATGCAAATGGCAACGGTTGTAGTAGCAGACGATTCGGGTTTCCGCGTAGTTCCTATTGCAAACTCTTAACCTGACTAGCTCCGGCTCTCTGTTTGGAGTAGAATCTATGCGCGGATAAATGATATCTAAAATTCGGGATGTCTGTTTGCGTGAGAGTGATTTGATTGTATGGAATACGGTTTGGATGTTCCTTCTATTGCGATGGAGGAATATATGGAAAGATAAAAATGCACATTTAGAATGTTTGGTGTTATTCGAATATGTATAATAGAAATTTATATACAACAAACTTTCTTGTGATGATCTGTGTTTGACCTTCATATGTATTAAAATAAAAATTTAAAAAAATAAAATGAAACTAATAAATTTTTAGCATTAAAAATTTAAAAAATTAAAACTTAAATTAAAAAAATTAATTTAAGTTTTAATTTTTTTGAAAAAATCGTCTGTTAATCTGAAAACTTAAATTAAAATTTAAACAATAAATTACGTTAAAATTTTTTACGTAATTACAAACGTTAACATTTTTTAACATTAAAATATAGACGTTATTTGAAATAAATTAATTATGAACGTTAATAAATGATGAACCATAATTCTATTGCAATTGTTTTTAAAATATTCGAATGTTAATGAATTTGATTAAAAAATTTTAAATAAATTTTAATAATAAAATAAAATGTTATAAAAGGTAATGTTAAAAATATATGAATAAAATTGGTCATATATATAATCTAACCTAAAATTGTAAAAAAATTTAATACAATTAAAATTTCTGCTTAATATATAATGTGTAGAAATTAGACTTTTGCTAGAAGTATATTTTTATTATTTCTACATCCCTGAAGATCATTTATAAATTATATTAATTTATATTAAATAAATTAAAAATGTTATAAAAGGCAATAAAAATATGAATAAAATGTGAAATATATAATCTAACCTAAAATTGTAAAAAAATTTAATACAATTAAAATTTCTTTAATATATATAATGTGTAGAAATTAGACTTTTGCTAGAAGTATATTTTTAATTTCATACATAAAATTATTTAATATAAAATAGTTTACAAAATTTAACATTAAAAATTTATAGACTATTTGAAATAAATTAATTATATATGTTAATAGATGATGAACTATAGTTTTATTGCAGTTGATTAAGTTTTTTTAAAATATCAGAATTTTAATGAATTCGATTACAAATTTTAAATGAATAAAAATTTTTATGAAAGGTAGTGTTAAAAATATATTAATAAAAATGGTCATTTATAATCTAACTTAAAATTTTAAAAAAAAAAATTAAGTATCATTAAAATCTCTGCTTAATATATATAATGTGTAGAAATTAGACTTTTGCTAGAAGTATATATTTATTATTTCATGATATATATCTGAAAATGTATAGTAAAAATTGGTTATAAAAATTTTATATATAGAAACACGTAAATAGATATTTTTGTACTTATCAATTTTGCATCGAAAATTGAAGCAGACATGTTTATTATATGGTTTTAACCATATAAAAATTACTCAATCGAATTAATAGGCTGTTATAAAAAGTATATAGAATATAGAATTTGGCGAGGTTTTTACCCATCAAATTATTTAATCAATTTTAAAATTTTAGCAGATTGAAAATTGAATTGAATTTAATTGAAATTTTAGAAAATTGAAGCAGTTACGTTTATTATATGTTTTTAAGCATATGAAAGATTACTTAATACGACTTTATAGGTTATTTTGAGGCTTTGATGGATTGTTTGTCTAAATGAATGAAATAATTTTGGGTATAAGGATATTTGCAACTAGTTATGAAATATGAAATTATCATATTAAACAAGTCCCATTTAATTTCGAAATAGTATTTAATTTAAAAAAACATATATTGATGCCATATTTAATTAAAAAAGCATATTGGTGCTATTCAAGTTTAATTAAATTAATAAATATTTTAATTAATTGTGATGTGTTTTGTGCAACTGAATTGTAACAGTGTGTGGGTGGGTTGAAACTTGAGACACAGGTTTAAGAATTCACAGCTTCATTTACACATGCACAAACACCACATACAGGCAATTAACGACAATATGTAACACATTTAAAGACATAATTATAGAATAGCGGAAGGATACTCAGGCACACACAGGATGCACGAAAGATACTTCCTTTTTGAGTGAGAGTCTATAGGCCAATAAATACGCAGGGATGTGCTAAATATATTTCTTATTTGCATGAGAGATTACAAACTAAACGTTTCCCAGCGGTAACGCAGTTTGCACTGTACGTCCTCTCAGTGAGAAGTCTCGAGGCTTACTGACTATTTCTCCTGAATGCAACTTCTTGCCAGTGCGTAGGAGGAAGCACTGTTACATAGCTTAAAATTGTCACATCTAGACACAATGTTATGTAGACATAGAATTAAAAAAAAAATGACACACTATGAAACTTTATACCTGCAATAGTTACGATACGTAATTATCTCAAGCTTTCAAATATGAAACTAATACATATATGGTTATCGTAAAATATTTTTAAAATCATTAGTGTTATTTTGCATTTAGCTTTCTTTTTTTAAATACAATATTTATAACATATATGCAGCATGATCTGTTATAAATATTGTATTAAATTTAATATGCCACTTTAATAAACTTTAACTGGCATAATAAACTTTATTAAAGTTTAATATTCCACTTAAAGTTTTTCTAAAAATATTTGTCACATTGTAAAAATAATTAACTATTAATTTCCTCTATAGGAAAGTAATGATTTTCAAAAAATTTTTATGTATTTAAAACGCTTTAAGTATACGATTTTTCTAAGCGGTTATATTTATACTAATAAGAAGTCATACAATAAAATAACTATTAATTAATTGCTAATTAGAAGAAATAATTAAAATATTTTTTTTTACTTACATATTTTTGAATTTTAATCTTAAATGATATCGTTAATAATTTTTAATGCAATAAAATTAGGTAATTTGATAATTCCAAAGCAAATCTTCACTAATTTTAAGAAAGACATGAGAACCGTTTTCTATAATTTTAATTAATATTGTAATTTAACTTTTCGTTAACAGATGAAATGATTACCTTAGAATAATGAATTCTGCTTTTTAAATATGTTTTTAAATTTTTAAAAAATTTATATACCATTTTCAAAAAAATTTTAAAAAATTAAATGGAAATTTAAAAAGTTTAAAAAAGCTTCCATTTAATTTTTTATTTTATTGAAATTAGTGCTTCAATTATCAGAAATATCATTCGAATTTAAAATTTCCTAAAAACTATTTGCATAAAGGTACGAGTTGTTTAATAAATATTTAAAAAAAATATGCCAATTAATTTCTGCTTAATATAGATTATTTAAACTAAACTAAAAAACATTTTATATTAACATAAGGTACCGATTTAATAAAATATAACATAGGTTTATTTTGCAATAGAAAAAAATAGTTTTTTTTTTCTTTCAATTGCTCTTATGAAATTCATTGCTTAAATTCAATCAGCAAAAGATTGCAAATAATTTAATTTCTGTGTTTTTATCTTTGCATAATTTTAAATCTATATAAATTACTAAATTACATAAAATTGCACCATATAGTTGAGTTTTTATTGGCTAATCGATGTAAATGTCTATAATATTAGAATTTATAAAAAAAATAGTTTAATTTAAATTATTAGAATAAATGAGTTTAAATATATGTGAAATGTTTCTGAGATTTAATGCTATTTTAATGTTGGAAAATTAATATTGGTTTATTTGAAAATTCAAATTTTAATATTTTAAAATAAATATTAAAAATTTATCATTTGTACTGTTTAGATTTCAGACTGCTGCCTATTTACTTTAAACTTTTAATTGAGTACATATATATCAAGTTTAATTTATTTATACTAGGCTTTAGTTACTGAAAATATTTCTAAATTTTCAAAAACTAATTCAGAAGTTTTAATTTAAATAGAGTAAAAGAAAGCAACTTTCTGCAAATGATTATGATTCAGAATGTGAACTCTCACATTTCAATATTTGCAGTGAATGTCAAATAACTCGATAACTTATCAAGATTAAATCTGATTTATTCATCGTCTTTTCCTGTCCAATCAAAGATGATGTCTGAAATCATGAAATGAAACGAAAATAACTTTTCTAGAGAAGAATGAATTATGTGAGAACAACTCAACTCGACTAGTTCTAGTCAAATCACCTGCTAACTATTACGGCGTATTTTGTACTAGAAAAAAATTGCTTCTTTTTAAATTTCATTAATAAAATTCATTGCTTAAATTCAAACATCCAAAAGATTGCAAATAAGAACCTAGTTTTTTTTTTTTTAATATTTGTTTAATGTTAAATAGTAAAAAATCCAAACAGCTAAATTATATACAGTTGCACCAAATAGTTGGGTTTTATTGACCAATCAATGTAATTTTTGTCAATTAATATTAGATTTTATAGAAAAATAGTCTAATTTAAATTATTAAAATAAATGAGTTTAAATAAATGTAAAATTTTTTATGAGATTTAATGCTATTTTTTAATGTTAGAAAATTAAAATTAATTTATTCCCAAATTCTAATAATATTTTTAAATAAATATTTAAATATTTCATCATTTGTACTGTTTTAGATTTACTTTAAACTTTTAACTGAATATAACAAATTTATTTTATTTATACTAGGCGTTAGTTACTGAAAATATTCCTAACTTTTCAAAAACTAATTCAGAAGTTTTAATTTAAATAGAATAAAAGAAAGATTAACTTTCTGTAAACGATTATGATTCGGAACGTGAACTCTCACATTTCAATATTTGCAGTGGAATAAAAATATCAAAACATAAACTGTCAGACAACTGAATAAATCACATAACTTATCAAAATTAAATCTGATTTATTCATCGTCTGTTCCCCGTCAATCAAATATGGTGTCTGAAATCGTGAAACGAAACGAAAATACCTTTTTCTAGAGAAGAATGAATTATGAGAGAACAACTCAACTCAACTCGACTAGTAAAATCGTCTGCTAACTATTACGGGTTTTGATTTCTTTCGCTTCATTCGTTTTGCTATTAGAATCGTCAAATTAATGTCATTGTTTACCAATGAAAATTGAGTTTTCAAAAAGTTGTGTACCGTAGCTATACTTACGGGTACATTGATTTTGAATCAATAGCAGAAACTGGAGAGATTTTCTATGTGCGTCATTGAGTTTGTAGTTCGAAAAGTACTTAGCATTTTTTTTTTTTACGTAATTTTCTGATGACGTCAACAAAAAATTCTAACGGATTTTTAAGCTCGGTGATTTTATATTAATTTGCGTTCGAAAGCCGTCTCGCATTACGGAAAATTTCTTTATTTTTATTTGAGTACTGTTAAAACTACTTTGTTCGTTACTGATTGTTAAAGGATTAATAGTTAATGGAATTTAAATTAAGATAAATAAATATTTTAAGGAGATTTTTATATTAAGAAATGCATAGATTTAAAAATATTATGATTTTCATTTTCGGTAGGCAGATAAAATATTAAAGGAAAGAAACAGATATAAACTACATGTAGTTTCGTTTAATATGATAAAATTATCTAAAAATTTAGAAAATTGTTTTTTAATGTACTCGAATTTTAATTTGAATATTATCATACTTTTAACTTTAATGTAATTTGAAATTTGTTGTCATAATTTATTCGTATTGTTCTGCTGTTAGATTAGTGAATTATGTACAGATTAATCCAAATGTCAAGACAAATCAAAAAATTCAAATAGAAATGAATATAGAAACATGACGTTTGGACAGAAGGAATAAAAATGAAACAAAATTATATTGCTAAATTATATACATTTTGCATCAAATAATTGGGTTTTTTATTAACCAATCAATGCAATTATCGTCAATAATTTTAGATTTTTATAGAAAAATAATCAAATTTAAATTATTAGAATGAGTGAGCTTAAATAAATGTGAAACTTTATGATAATCTAATTCTATTTTTAATGTTATAAAATTGATATTGGTTTATTCAAAAATTCCGATTTTAATATTTTTAAATAAATATTAAAATAATTCATCATTTGAACGATTTAGATTTCAGACTGCTGCATATTTGCTTTAAACTTTTAATTGAATATATGAAGTTTAATTTATTTATCTAGGCATTAGTTATTAAAAATATTCCTAACTTTCTAAAACTAATTCAGAAGTTTTAATTTAAATAGAATAAAAGAAAGCTTCCTTTCTGCAAACGATTATGATTCGGAATGTGAACTCTCACATTTCAATATTTGCGGTAAATGTCAAATAACTCGATAACTTATCAAGATTAAATCTGATTTATTCATCGTCTGTTCCTGTCCAATCAAAGATGATGTCTGAAATCGTGAAATGAAACGAAAATAACTTTTCTAGAGAAGAATGAATTATGAGAGAACAACTCAGCTCAACTCGACTAGTTCTAGTCAAATCATCTGCTAACTATTACGGCGTATTTTTGTACTAGAAATTTTTTTTTTTTTTTTTTAAATTTCATTAATAAAATTCAATGCTTAAATTCAATTAGCAAAAGATTGCAAATAAGAATCTAGTTTATGTGTTTTTTTTATATTTGTTTAATGTTAAATAGTCAAATCCAAATAAATTGCGAAATTATATACATTTGCACCAAATAGTCGGGTTTTATTGACCAATCAGTGTAATTATTGTCAATTAATATTAGATTTTATAAAAAATAGTCTAATTTAAATTATTAAAATAAATGAGCTTAAATAAATGTCACATTTTTGTGAGATTTAATGTTACTTTTAATGTTAGAAAATTAAAATTAATATATTCAAAATTCTAATTTTAATATTTAAAATACAATTCTAATTTTAATATTTTAAATACAATTCTAATTTTAATATTTTTAAATAAATATTAAAATAATTCATCATTTGAACTGTTTAGATTTCAGACTGATACCTATTTACATTTAACTTTTAATTGAATATAATAAGTTTGATTTATTTATATTAGGCGTTAATTACTGGAAACATTCCTAACTTTTCTAAAACTAATTCCAGAAGTTTTTTAATTTAAATAGAATAAAAGAAAGATTAACTTTCTGTAAAACGATTATGATTCGGAACGTGAACTCTCACATTTCAATATTTGCAGTGGAATAAAAACATCAGAACATAAACTGTCAAACAACTGAATAACTTATCAAAATTAAATCTGATTTATTCATCGTCTGTTCCTGTCCAATCGAATATGGTGTCTGAAATCGTGAAACGAAACGAAAATAACTTTTCTAAAGAAGAATGAATTATGAGAGAACAACTCAACTAGTTTCAATAAAATCGTCTGCTAACTATTACGTCGTATTTTATACCAGAAAAAATTGCTTTTTTAAAATTTCATTACTAAAATTCCGTGCTTAAATTCAATCAACAAAAAAATTGCAAATAAGAATCTGGTTTATAATAAAAAAAAAAAATAGTAATGTTAAATAGTAAAATCCAAATAAATAGCTAAATTATATACAGTTGCATCAAATAGTCGGGTTTTATTGACCAATCAATGTAATTATTGCCAATTAATATTAAATTTTAGAGAAAATAGTCTAATTAAAATTATTAAAATAAATGAGTTTAAATAAATGTGCAATTTTTTATGAGTTTGATATTTTTAATGTTAGAAAATTAATATTAATTTATTCTAAAATTCTAATTTTAATATTTTAAATAAAATTCCAATTTTAATATTTTAAATAAATTTCCAATTTTAATATTTTTTAAATAAAGTTCTAATTTTAATATTTTTTAAATAAAATTCTAATTTTAACATTTTTTAAATAAATACTAAAATAATTCATCATTTGAACTGTTTAGATTTCAGACTGATACCTATTTACATTAAACTTTTAATTGAATATAACAAGTTTAATTTATTTATACTAGGCGTTAGTTATTGAAAATATTCCTAACTTTCCAAAACTAATTCAGAAGTTTTAATTTAAATAGAATAAAAGAAATCTTAACTTTCTGCAAACGATTACGATTTCGAATGTGAACTCACATTTCAATATTTGCAGTGGAATAAAAATATCAAAACATAAACTATCAAACAACTCGATAACTTAGCAAAAATTAAATCTGATTTATTCATCGTCTGTTCCTGTCCAATCAAATATGGTGTCTGAAATCGTGAAACGAAATGAAATGAAACGAAAATAACTTTCTAGACCAGAATGAATTATGAGAGAACAACTCAACTCAACTCAACTCGACTAGTAAAATCGTCTGCTAACTATTACGGGTTTTGATTTCTTTCGGCTTCATTCGTTTTGCTATTAGAATCGTCAAATTAATGTCATTGTTTGCCCAATGTGAAAATTGAGTTTTAAAGTTGTGTACCGTAGATATACTTACGGTACATTGATTTTTTGAGTCAAGAGCAGAAACTGAAGAGATTTTTCTATGTGCGTCATTGAGTTTGCAGTTTGAAAAAGTACTTGCATTTTTTCGTAATTTTCTGATGACGTCAGGGAAAATTCTAACGAAATTTTAAGATCGGTGATTTTATATTAATTTGCGTTCGAAATTCGTCTCGCATTACGGAGAACTTCTTTTATTTTTAAATGAGCATTTTAAAACTGCCTTGTTCATTACTGATTGTTAAAGGATTAATAGTTAATGGAATTTAAATTAAGCTAAATAAATATTTTAAGGAGGTTTTTATATTAAGAAAGGCATAAATTTAAAAATAAAAATATGATTTCCTCATTCGACTAGGGCAGAGAGAATATTAAGTGAAAAGAAACGGATACAGAAATTCCATGTAATCTCATTTAATATGTTTAAACTTACTAATGATTTCGGAAATTGTTTTTTAATGCAACGATTTTTTTTACTTTGAATATTTTCATACTATTATGAACTATTATCATTTATTATTTGAATATTATCCTACTGTTATCATACTATGAATATTATCATACTTTTAACTTTAATGTAATTTGAAATTTGTTGTCAGAATTTATTCGTATTGTTCTGCTGTTAGATTAGTGAATTATGTACAGGTTAATCCAAATGTCAAGACAAATCAAAAATTCAAATAGAAATAAATATAGAATCAGGACGTTTGGACAGAAGGAATGAAAATGAAACATATATATATTGTTAAATTATATACATTTTGCATCAAATAATTGGATTTTTTTATTAACCAATCAATGTAATTACAGTTAATAAATTTAGATTTTATAGAAAAATAATCTAATTTAAATTTGTAAAATAAATGAGTTTAAATGAATGTGAAATTTTTATGAGATTTAATAAAATAATGTCAGAAAATTAATATTAGCGTATTCAAAATTCTAATTTTAATATTTTTAAATAAATATTAAAATAATTCATCATTGAACTTTTTATATTTCAGACTGCTGCCATGTTACTTTAAACTTTTTAATTGAATATATAAAGAAGTTTAATTTATTTATACTAGGCTTTAGTTACTGAAAATATTCCTAACTTTTCAAAATAGCCTCAGAAGTTTTAATTTAAATAGAATAAAAGAAAGTTTTCCTCTTCTGGCAAACGATTATGATTTGGAATGTGAACTCTCACATTTCAATATTTGCAGTGGAATAAAAATATCAAAACATAAAACCATCGAACAACACGATTACTTATCAAAATTAAATCTGATTTATTCATCGTCTGTTCCTGTCCAATCAAATATGGTGTCTGAAATCGGGAAACGAAACGAAAATAACTTTTTCTAGAGTAGAATGAATTATGAGAGAACAACTCAACTTAACTCGACTAGTAAAATCGTCTGCTAACTATTACGGGTTTTGATTTCTTTCGCTTCATTCGTTTTGCTATTAGAATCGTCAAATTAATGTCATTGTTTGCCAATGTGAAAATTGAGTTTTAAAGTTGTGTACCGTAGATATACTTACGGTACATTGATTTTTTTGAGTCAAGAGCAGAAACTGAAGAGATTTTTCTATGTGCGTCATTGAGTTTGCAGTTTGAAAAGTACTTGCATTTTTTCGTAATTTTCTGATGACGTCAGGGAAAATTCTAACGAAATTTTAAGATCAGTGATTTTATATTAATTTGCGTTCGAAATTCCGTCTCGCAATATGGAGAACTTCTTTTTATTTTTAAATGAGCATTTTTTAAAACTGCCTTGTTCATTACTGATTGTTAAAGGATTAATAGTTAATGGAATTTAAATTAAGCTAAATAAAATATTTTAAGGAGATTTTATATTAAGAAATCCATAGATTTAAAAAATATTGTATGATTTCGTCTTTCGGAATACAGAGAAAATATTGAGTGAAAGAAACGGACACAGAAAATTCATGTAGTCTCGTTTAAAATGTTTAAATTTTCTAATGATTCAGAAATTTTTTTAACGTAAAGAACTTTTTACTTTGAATTTTATCATACTTTAATGTAATTTGAAATTTCTTTGCGATTCAATTTTTACTCGTATTATTCTGTTGTTGGATTGGTTAATTATGTGCAGGTGATCCAACTTTTTTTTAAATTGAAAATTTGGGAATAAATAAAATTTGCTAACAGATAGCAAATTTAGTAATAAAAAGAAAGGTATTTAGTTAAACCAAACATATATTAGGTATATAAAATGAATAAGGAATGTTCAATGCGATTTTTCACTATCCTCATAAATAATATACATTAATCTTTTCTGAGATGTAGTTAGTACTTAAAACATTATTTTTTGTTCCCTAAATTTATGATAAATTATCTTTTAGGCCGTAATAAATGTATTTAAAAAAATTATAGAAAAGATATAAAATATTTAAAAAGAAATTGCATTTTATGGAAAAGTGCCATAAAATCAAAAGAATGATGGAAGATAAATGGGTTGACTTCATGAAGTATTTTAAATTTAAACAGCATATTTTATTTTTACAGAAGCATATAGATTTATACAGTGTGAGCAATAAAGAAAAACATAAAAAAAAAATAATAATAAATGTAAAATAGGAATAAATTCAATGAGATATAAAAAAAAATACTATACAATCTAAGCAAACAAATAACTATAAAAAGAAAAGACGAACAAAGCAAAAACAGTAAATAACGAAAACAGAAGCAGAGAATGCTTATTCAAAACAAAGTAAATAATAGGCTGGGTCGATATACAGGTTACGCATACAACTTAGAATTTAACGTAAGAACAAAACGCATAACAGCAATATTTAAAAAATA
>BPLR01014170.1:0-31374 GCA_021605095.1 Caerostris extrusa
TGTTAGTGTTAAAAATTAAAACCTACATTTTAATGTTTGTTAGTGTTTAATCCGGCACTAACAAATATCCATACCGCAAGCCTGTGGTACCATAGGCCAGAAGCGCTAACCAATTGGCCATTAGGCCGCCTGTGTTACATAGAGAGATTCCTTACTCACACTGACGAGAAATATTATTGGAAAGAAACTCAAAAGTGTACAGATGTCAGATTCATCGAGGTGGTTATGCGTGCAGCCAATCCCCTAGTGAGACCTACTACGGTCACTGCTATCCGAAATGAAAAAGTCTCAACCAGACCTAATGCATTAGTGCCTCGTATCAACGAGAATATATGATGCAGGAGTTTTCTTCCCGCGACATTCTTATGCGGGGAGTTACCCCTAAAAGTCCCTCCTGGAAGATAATATCCTTCTTTTATTGCTCTCTGGTGGATTCTTCAGGGTATACATTAGTGAAAAACGATAAAAGTATAAGAAACCAGATACTTCAGTACCAGTTTTGAGATTTATTTTTCTTGACATCATCAAATGCATAAAAAAAAAAAAAAAAGAATTTAGTCAAGGAATAAAAATATTTTTAATTGTTTAGAAATAAAAAAAAAAAGTGTTTGTCCAGAAAATCAATTTTTCTACATTTGATAGCCACCTCTTGTGATTTATGTAAACCATATTTATTCATGCACGTTTTCTCATTTAACCATTGAAAATGACAAAGCACTAAGACAAATTTAGTCAGATTACTTTCCTGAAGCGAAAAAATTATACTATGTCATCAACTTTCAAAAATCTAGCCAATAAATTCCAACTTAAATAACATCATCGACGACAATTACGAAGCTATTAGATTATTACTTTCTTACTCCAAACACTGAAAGTCTGAGTTCAATCTTAATTGACTCTGTGAGCACTCGACAAAATCGCAGTCCTGTTTTTATTTCGCCATTTCAGCAAGTTTTAAGGGGGACTAATCTTTTGAACAAAGGAAAACTCTTTTATTTTTGCCATCATCTTTAATGGTGTAGGAATATTATCGTGGATAACTTTCACTGGAATTTCTGTGCCAGGTTTTGTGTACCATTGCTCGGGTTCAAAACCTCAATGTGGCACCAACATTTTTGTATTTATCGTGAGACGATAAAAATCTGCAGGCCGGAAAGTCTTTTCTCTTTGTTCAATGGGATGTCATCCTTCATTTCCAAATTTTGTACCCCATCTTGAATGGAGCGGCAGCGCTGGGCCAGTGCCCCAGGTTTCGAGTTCGAATCCAGGCGGTGCCACCATGGATGTTTTCGAATTGGTTCAGGTCCTTAAACCGTAGGTCCGGGTATAATATGATAGTAGAGTGTGGTTTAGTTAGTCTTCAGACCTCGTGGTTTCTTCCCTAAAATGAAGCTGCTGATTACGCTAGCCATGATCAGTCGCCCAGACGGGGTCTATTGGATTCGGTGTAGGCTTTCCTACGCCAGGGCGGATTAGCTAACAACATCGTGAATATAGTGTATTTTTATTCCCTGATAACATTACCACATGACTGGAATTTGCTGTAAATCTGTCGTTAAAAGTCAAGTGATCTAGCAACCAACAGTCATATGGTAATAGTACAGCATTTGGTATAAGCCTAGATCTGCCAAAATTACATCAAACTGGGTGACGATAATTTGAATGGCACCCATTAGGATGACATTTTTTATATACACCATTTTTTCCCTTTTCTTTGAGAGGAGGAGATCTAACAAAAAAAAAGATTTTCAGGAGCAATTTTGAGAAATTTGTAGTTCGGTTTTACTACGAACAAGGGGCTGCTTTAAACCCCGCAATCCAAATTTTGGTACCACATTGAAATATTTGTTAGAAACTGCAACAATTATTTTTTCTTTTAACTGTAAATCTGCAGCAAATTTAAAACCCACAAAACTTTTTTCATGATGATGCATATTTTATTTTCTTATATATAACATTTCCAAATTATGTATTCTTGCTAACTGATTACTAATCATGTAATTTTAGGGATATTTTGAAAATTTGTGGTTGGGTTCACTTCGAACCAAGCTGCTTTAAACCCCCCAATTCAAGTTTCTTTTTGGCCCTACATTGAAATATTTGTGGCAAATTAACATTTTTTTCTTTAACTATAAATCTGCAGCAAATTCAAAATCCACAAAACTTTTGTTTCAGATGATGCATATTCACTTTTTTTTATATATAACATTTACTCTTTATGCCTTTTTCATATATTATATTTACTATATGTTTTATATTATATAAGTTATTTTTGTATTTCTTACATATAACATTTACTATTTATTCATTTTTTATATATAACATTTAATCTTTATTCATTTTTATATGCTGCATTTACTATGTGCTTTTTATACGACATTTACTATTTACGTATTTTTATATACAATATTTACTATTTATGCACTTTTATATATAAATTTACTTTATGTACTTTTTTATTTAAATTTGTACATTTTCCATCGTATAGTGAAGGGAAAATAAAAAAATTAAGAAACCTTTGAAATGAACACATTTTTTTCGTTGTTTTAAATATAACACCTGCCACTTGTTTTATTGATTCCTCATTTTCCCTTTCAGTAATTAATTAAGTTTGTATTAATATTGAAAAGAATGAAAAAAATATTTCATTCATACAATAATAAATGGAAAGGTGTTTTTTCTTCTTTTCAATGTATAAGACAATATACATCGCACTTTATTTATCTTTTAATCCATCAATGCATTAGATATGTTTTCCTCATTCAGCTTTCATGAGTTTCCCAATTTCCATCTAAAATCAAGATACAAATACCTACCTTCCAATAAAGAATGTGCTTTGTCTCCAATAACAGGAATGCGATCAATAACACAGAAATAACAGTTATACTCGAGATAACACGAGTGGTCTATTCATACGAGCTGCCAGATATTGATGCCGCAAGCATTATTTTTGTACAGATAATGAGAAAGTGCTAAACGTGTCTGGATCGCTGGGTTGCTTATCGGAGTATTTTGTATGATTCTCTATCTATATCTAATGTACGAAGAACAGTTGCTTTTATCTTTAATACAGAAAAAAGTATTCACGTATAGGAAATTCACATTTCCTGATATTTATGTATTATATTTCCTAATCCTTTTCTCTTCGTTGTGCTTGCGAGACCAGTCTAAATAATTTATTATACATATTATAGCATATATTCAAATAAGTAAATGGATGCATGCACATAATGCGAATAGAATTTGGTGAAAATTAAGAAAAATTATTTTAAGGAAATTGAATACTGTTTGAATACTTGACCTTTAAACTTTCTCAACTTTTTTAATTTTAATCCTTATACGTTTAATAAATATACAAGGATTAAAATTTAAAAAAAAAATCATAATTAGTAAATATAATTAAATTAATTAATTAAAATTTGATAGCAGACAAGCAGTATTGTTGGTACGTATATTACATGCAAATAGTTATATTTATGTATTATATTTCTAATCCTTTTTCTCTTCGTTATACTTGCGAGACCAGCCTAAAATAATTTATTATGAAATATATTGTAGCATATATTCAAATAAGTAAATGCATGCACAAAATGCGAGTAATTTATGAAAAACATGAAAAAATTTTCTACTATTAAATACTTGACCTTTAAACACTCTTAGTGTACTTTTATAAATATATAAGGATTAATAATAAAAAATCATGACTAATAAATATATAGGAATTAAAATTGGCCCAAGTGAATTGATACATTTGTAAAGCTACAGCTTCTTGGCTGAGAAATAAAATTTTATTGAGTGATTGATACGAAATAGTTTTAACTTGACATTCAAACATCATACTTTGAGCGATTCATATATGTTATCAAACCAAAATTCAAATGAACCAATCTTAAATTGATTTAAAGAATTACTTTCACAAAACATGTTACCATGGATTTAGCGCATCACAATCACATAAGATTGGTACAACAAATTAACATTGATTTAAAAAGCTGATCGATTCAATGAGTAATAAAATTTGCATTGTTTGAAACAGATGAAATCATTATCTAATCCAAGATTTTTCATATTTTGATGCGATTCATATTAACCTCATCTAATCAGAGATTCATACTCGTTCAAAGAATATTAATAATAACATGATTCAAAGATGTTGGATAACACATTACCATGTACTTTTGGGTAATGTAGCATTTTTTTTCTCACGAGAAGAGTGACGGCATTTCATTCCCAGGGGGAAAGGAATGTACATTATTTCACAAGTATTTGATATCAACCCATCACTCAAAATTTGACAGAAGACTAGCAATATTGTGGGTTGTTATATTATATGCAATAATGTTTTGTACTAATGAGAACAAATTGTCATTTAAATCTCATAGCAGATATTTAGTGTCATGTATAATGAGACTCATGAAAATGGTGATTGTCTGTGTGATCTTCACAGGTCAAAACAATTACAGATGGACTATGGACTATACCATGAGTTGTTTTATCGTGATGGACCATGGGTGATAGACCATGGGCTGAGAAATGTCTACTCCAATCAGAAGTGAGGAAGCTAACCCTCTCTCTTTTGACGGATTATCTTAAAAGTAGTTTTTGGTAAAGAAGAAGACGGAGAGTTCTCCATAAGTGTTATTTTTTTTTTCATCTGAAGTGACTACAGACTGGAGTTTCAGCCTGGTTTTCAAAGTGAAGTCCTTGTGATTTCGTTTATCATGCCATGTGATCTGTAGCAGATTTGTCGCAGGAAAGACAATTATATTCGACGTGGACTCCAGAACTCTAAAAAAAAAATCTCCGACCTTAGAGTGAACTGTACTTGTGATTTAATTTGGCACTAGAGAACAAATTTGTTTTTTATTTTTCATATCTTTGTATAATAATCCAGAGTTTATTATTTGTATATATATATATATATATATATAAATATAATGCTTTGCTTTTAAATAAAAAGTAAAGTGTTCCCATGAAGCTGAAAGTGGCCCTCTTCTTGAAGCTATCATAGGCGAGACGTAACACAGCTCTATATTTTTTAATAATAATAATTGATTTCTTTATGATGATTATAATATGTCCTAAATTATAACTACCTTTTGATTATATTTTTAATCATAGTATTAATTATTGAAGACTTATTCACCAAGGAGGTCACTCCTCATTAAAAATATTTTTAAACCATCACAAAAAGTTCCACTTTTTTTTCCTGGACATTTAATAAATTTTTAGAAATTGATTATTTGAAGAAAACCCATTATTTACTAGAAAATCTTATATATTTTAAGTTGTTCAAAACATTTTATTAAAAAAATGTTTTATACACAACAACAACAACAGAAAAGTAGTTATCTTTGTCCATTTATATTTAAAGAATTCAATTCTTTTTGTAAGAACTAAACGGTACAATAAAAATAAATGATTTGGAATACAATAAAAATAAATGATTTGGAATAAATATATAACAAATATATATCCGAATTTTATTTATTCAACGTTGAGAGTTTAATTGTTCGATCCTGCCTTAGGCGAAATTAATTAAATCATTGGATTTTATTCTTTAAAAATAACGTTGCCATTTATGCATGGAATAAATTGATAAACAAATAATTTGTTTACTTACAGTTTATCTCATAACACAGCTCAAAATAAAATTAACAGCAAAAAAAAGGACTTTATTAAATAATTACCAAAATAACTTTTTAACCGTAATCGAATTTGTACAATTCTAAAAATGTTCACTGAATAACCTTCTTCCCTAAAGTATGCTTTTTTTTTTTAAAGTGATATAATATGTAATCCAGTTTTACTAAGCATCTATGATTATTTTTGCTGCACTAATGTATTCACCAAAGGAGAAAATTTAATTTAGAAAGTACTGTTTTTATATTTAATTTGTTTAAACCTTAATTTTATCTCTTGAAATTGCAATTAATATTTTTAAACATCTTAGAAACTTTTTTTATCAAATGAAATAAATGTATTCAATTTCTAAAATTGAGCAAAATAATAATGATAAAAGTAAAAGTTTTGTTACACAATTTCAAACAAAATAAAAATATATTTTAAAGGCATTGAAAGGTTAAAGATAAAGACATTTTAAACGAAGTTTAAAGATTAAGGAAATAAAGTTAATAAAACAAAATCATTTAAATGTAAAATTTGATTAATCAGAATAAAATATAAAAAAATGTTATTTTCGATTTCCGGGATCTTGAGTTTAAGCCATTTGCTGTTAGAAAATGGCAAATATTTAGCGTTAGTCAGGGTGAGTTCTACAACTTTTGAACAAGCGTGCTTAAACATGATATCTGGGGTTCGTATCCTTCTCTTTTAAATCGAAGGCAAGGGCATTCCAGTTTACAGATTTACCCTGGGCTTTTTATAACATTTATATTCTGTTCATTTTTTTGGGTTCGAATCCAGCTGTTGAAGTTCAGAAACTTAGTGTGCTTTGTACCAGGTCATTCCATCCAATTTTACAAACATCTCTAGAACGAATAATGTGAATTAAGAGAGAGACATCAAAAACCAAATAAATTTGAAGGAAATTAATAGATAAAATTTCATTGATGAACTATAATAGCTCCATAAAGTAGCTGCCTGATGGCCAATTGTCTAGCCCTCTGGCCTTTGGTACATCAGGTTCGAATCTTGGTGGTGGCATAGATGTTTGTTAGTGGTTCGCAATCTGCTTTAAAGTCCCTGTCTAATTAGCCTGTGCACAAAATGACCTATTTTAGGCAATTAGCGTTATTCTGAATTAAATAAAATTATTCTGTATTTATACATATATATGTAATGAACCCACAATCAAATTAAATATATTTCTTCAAGAATACATACAGTAATATATGTCATTCAAAGAAGCGAAGGAAGATAATTTAACAAGCAATTAATAATAATTTTATAACAGAAGATATCCATTTTACATTCAATAGATGAATTATAATAAATAGTAGGATGCACAATTAACATTTATCAAGAAGACTTTTTTCCCCACTCATGGCGAATATCTTTGTATGAAACCGTAAAGTTTAAGCCTTAATTATTAACTATGCACGGTCCACAAAAAAAATAATAATTTAAAAATATAACATGTATAGATAAGCTTGTTCGAGAGTTGATGCAAATAATTAGGAATAGTCGCTTTTAATGCTGATGAATGTTCACGTCTGTCTTGCTGATTTCCTTCTTTGTTCGGAAATCGTCCAGTGCAGGGGTTCATTACCCCTTTTCAACACATTATAAATCATGATAGAAGTTTAATTCTCGAAGGCATAGCCTCTTCTCACAGCAGGCTTACAGACATTCTAGCTACTATATTGACATTTCTTTTTTTCTTTAGGCATCTTCATTTCTATCTTTTTTTCAAAGATTTCTGATAATGATCCCCTTATATGCCATCATTAAATCTGAAAGATTGGCGTGTTCAATGTTCTATGGGTTTCCAAAGTCTGAGAATCTATTTTTGTAATTTATACTCTTTTTAACTAAAAATTCATAAATACAAAAAATAAAAATAACATTCACTACTATGACGAATATTTGAACCAAACATTAAACTGAACATTTTTATTGATTGGTTTTAATATTAAAAAGGATCATGGACTAGCTTCCTCCTATATATTTAAACCAAAAGTAGGAATTAAACACTATTTATATCTTCCCGAATTGAAACGTTCCTACCCATTGGAGACAAAAAGAGAAAGACCAAGACGAAATAAGTTCAAACGGCGTTTTATCTTAGTTTGGTGTTATTGACTGTTAAATCAGAGGACACGGAAAGGCACTAGGACGCTGCTAGATCCCGATCGCAACACGGTACTGCAGTACTCCCTCCCCCACACGTGGCAGTTTATCTTTCCAGGAATGGGGTTAAAAATTGCTTTTTCCCGGACTGTGATATTAAAACGGCTCGTTCCGGATCCATAAACGGCCGGATAGTACGCGGTGGGGATTCGTAATGAAAGTACAAACGGCGCCGAAAGCAGCCTGGGTAATTGCAGTTATGTAAATTACCATCTGGGTTTCGAAGAACACGGTTTCTTGATTTGTGTTAGAGTTGTTGCAGTTAGCATATTAGATGGGGGTTGAATGTTGCTGCGGCTCAAAGCAACATTTCTCTGAATTTTTCTTAAGAAGAGAAGCATTTAATAAATGTTGAAATTTTAATCTAACAGGTGCTTACTTTGTAATATAAACATAAATAAATAAATAAAATGTGAGTTATGAGTTGGGACAGAAAGAAAGAATGAATATGAAAAAGATTTAAAAAAAACCGCTTTCTTGATTTTGAGTTTTAATCTTAAATAAGTGGGGGATAAAAAATTTTTAGGTACTCTGTAAATGATGCAAATATTTTATTTTTTTCAAAAGTTAAAATGTTTAAATGAAAAAAAAAACTTTTATTCTTTTGTGAAGATAATTTTTTTGATTAATCTTAAATAAAAAAAAAATTTGGTACTATTAAAGGTTTTTCTTTTAAAAATTGCATTATTCGCTATTAGTAGGACATACTTGTAGCAGATTCAGCATTGTACAGAATGCACTGAAAGGCCAACAACATTGTATCCATAATAAAAAAGGAAAGAGGGGGTACAAATGTTTATCTGGACATTTTTTTTATGCCACAACAACATTATAAACATTGCTAAAAATACTCATGCTTTTATTATTTAATAAATCAAACATTTGCCGTTAATCATTTTTAATTATTTTTTTTTAAATTGTAGCAATACTTTTTACATGTACTGTATATCGTCTTATTTAAATATTTCATCTTCTAAATAAATACCGGGACATAATCAATCATTTATGTTTCTTCGAAGTCTGAAAATCTATTTTTGTATTTTATAATACTCTTAACGAAGAATTTATATATACAAAAAATAAAAAGCCACATTCACTAACATGATGAATATATAAATCAAACATGACTTTCAAAATTTTATTGGTTGGTTTTAATATCAAAAAAAATCATGAACTTTTGTCTTCCTCCTATAAATTTAAACCAAAAGTAGGAATTAAACACTATTCCTACCTGCCCCGAATTTAAACGTTTACCAATTGAGACGAAAAGAGAAAGACCAGGATGAAATAAGTTCAAACGGCGTTTTATCTTATTTTGGTGTTATTGGCTGTTAAATCAGAGGACACGGAAAGGCATTAGGACGCTGCTAGATCCCGATTGCAAAACGGTACTACAGTACTCCCTCCCCCACACGCGGCAGTTTATCTTTCCGGGAATGGGGTTTATTCTTTATGAAGATATGTTTTTGTTTAATATTAATTTTAAAAAAAATGGTATCGATGAAGAAGGTTTTTTTTTTCTTTTAAAACTTGCATCATTCGCTATTAGTTGAACAAACTTTTTAGCAGGTTCAACGTTATACAGAATGTACTGAAAGGCCAACAACATTATATCCATAATAAAAAAGGAGGGGAGGGGAAACAAATGCTTACCTGGACATTATTTTATGTTAAGACAATATTATAAACATCGCTAAAAAAATCATGCTTTTTTATTGAATAAATCACACATATTTCGTTCATCATTTTTAATTGTAACAATACTTTTTGGATTTATTGTACATCCTAATATTTAAAGATTTATTTTCTCAAAGTATATATTGTGCATGTTCAATGTTTTATTTCTTCAAAGTCTGAAAATCTATTTTAGTAATTTATAATTTTTTAAACTGAGAATTTATAAATACAAAAAATTAAAACAACATTCACTATCATGACTAATATTTAAACCAAACCTTAATCTCAACTTTTTATTGGTTGCTTTTAATATTAAAAAGAATCATGGGCTTTTGGCTTCCTCTTATATAGTTAAACCAGAAGTAGGAATCAAACAATATTTATATCTGCCTCGAATTTAAACGTTCCTACCAATTGGAGACAGAAAGAGAAACACCAGGACGAAATAAAGCTCAAACAGCGTTTTATCTTTGGTGTTACTGACTGTTAAACCAGAGGACACGGAAGGGCATTAGACGCTGCTAGATCTCGATTGCAGCACAGAACTACAGTATTCCCTCCCCGCATGTGACAGTTTATCTTTCCGGGAATGGGGTTAAAAATTGCTTTCTCCCGGACAGCGGTATTAAAAGGGCGGGGGAAAGCGTGTTCCAGACCCATAAACGGCCGGATAATACGCGGTGGGGATTCGTATTGAAAGTACAAACGGGTCTGAAAGTGCCCTGGTGTAATTGCAGTTATGTAAATTACCATCTGGGTTTCGAAGAACATGGTTTCCTGATATGTGTTAGAGTTGCAGTTAGTATATTCGATGGGGTTGAATGTTGCTGCGGTTCAAAGAAACATATCTCTAAATTTTTCTTAAAAAGGAGAAGCATTTAACAAATCTTGAAATTTTAATCTAACACTTGCTTACTTTGTAATATAAACATAAATAAATAAATAATTAAAATGTAGGAGAGAATTTATGAATTCAGACAGTAAGATGAATACATATCAGAAAGATTTTAAATAACCGTTATCTATTAAGTTTGCTAAATTGCAATATGCAGTTAAATAAGTGGGGGAAATGATGCAAAATTTAACATCAGGAACTTTTGTAACACTATGAAAATACTTTATATTTTCAAAAGTTAAAATACTTAAATGAAAAAAAAAAAAATGTTTTTTATTTGTGAAGGAATGTTTTTGTTAATATTAATTAAAAAAATTGGTATCTATGAAAAATGTTTTCTTCTTTTAAAACTTGCATCATCCGCTACTAGTAGAACGTAAATATAGGAGATTCAGCATTATCCAGAATGCACTGTAAGGCCACCGACATTATATCCGTAAGAAAAAAAGGAAGGGAGGAAGCAAATGTTTATATGGACATATTTTTATGTTAAAGCAATATTATAAACATCGCTAAAAAATGCATGCTTTTTTTTATTGAATAAATCACACATGTTTCGTTCATCATTTTTAATGATTTTTATTAATTGTAGCAATACTTGTTGGATGTATTGTACATTCTAATATTTAAATATTTATTTTCTCAAAGTAAATATTGGGGCATGTTCAATGTTTTAAGTTTCTTCATAGTCTGAAAACCATTTTTGTAATTGTCTTTTTAATATACATACATATGTATGTATCTATATTAAAAGACTATTAATTACAAAAATGAAAAAAAAATTACAAAATTAATTACAATATATATATATATATATATATGATACTTTTTATAAATATAAAAATAAAAGCTCAATTCACTTCTTCTTCATTACAACAACCCCATGGTAAGAGAAGGCCATCTACCTATTAGCAGAATTTCGAGACAGGAGATGTTTATCTTTACAGGGTAGGATTCTCAGCCCAATGGCCAACATTCCACAGTCACATTATATTAGACCGGGACCTACGGTTAAGTGGCCTTCCTGGCCCGTTATATTGTATACTAATATTTAAATATTTCTTTTTCAAGGTAAATATTGGGACATGTTCACTTCATGTTTCTTCGAAGCCTGAAAATCTATTTTTGTAATTTATAGTATTTTTAACTATGAATTTCATAAATACAAAATATAAAAGCCACATTCACTAACATGACGAATACTTCAACCAAACCTTAATCTCAACTTTAATTAGTTTGTTTTAATATTAAAAATAATCATGAGTTTTGGCTTCCTCCAAATATATTTAAACCAAAAGTGGGAATTAAATGCTATTTATATCTGCCCCGAAATTAAACGTTCCTACGAATTGGAGACAGAAAGAGAAACACCAGGACGAAATAAGTTCAAACGGCGTTTTATCTTAGTTCGGTGTTATTGACTGTTAAATCAGAGGACACGGAAAGGCACTAGGACGCCAAATCCCGATTGCAACACGGTTGCAGTACTCCTACCCCACACGTGGCAGTTTATCTTTCAGGGAATGGGGTTAAAAATTGCTTTTTCCCGGACAGCGGTATTAAAAGGGCGGGGAAAGCGTGTTCCGGACCTATAAAAGGCCGGATAATACGCGGTGGGGATTCGTAATGAAAGTACAAACGGCGCCGAAAGTAGCCTGGTGTAATTACAGTTATGTAAAGGACCATCTGGGTTTCAAAGAACATGGTTTCTTGATTTGTGTTATGGTTGTTGCAGTTAGCATATTAGATGGGGGCAGAATGTTACTGCGGCTCAAAGCAACATTTCTCTGAATTTTTCTTAAGAAGAGAGGATTTAACAAATCTTGAAATTTTAATCTAACACTTGCTTGCTTTGTAATATAAACATAAATAAATAAATAAAATGGGGGAGAAATTTATGAGTTGGGACAGAAAGAAAAGAAAATATGAGAGAGATTTTAAATAACCCTTATCTTGATTTCCGCTTTAAGTTTCCTAAATGCCTTATGCAGTTAAATTTGGGGGATATGATGCAAAATTTAACATTAGCGACTCTGTAAATGTATGCAAATATTTTATTTTTTTCAAAAGTTAAAATATTTAAATGAAAAAAAACTAGTTTATTCTTTGTGAAGATAAGATTTTGATTAATCTTAAATAAAAAAAATTTGGTACTATGAAAAAGGATTTTTTTCTTTTAAAAATTGCATCATTCGCTACTAGTAGGACATACTTGTAGCAGATTCAGCATTATCCAGAACGCATTGAAAGGCCGACAACATTGTATCCATAATAAAAAAGGAAGGGGGGGAGGGGGAACAAATGTTTATCTGGACATTTTGTTATTTTAAAAACAATATTATAAACATCGCTAAAAAGATTCATGCATTTTATTTATTGAATAAATCACACTTGTTTCATTCATTCTTTTAACGATTATTTCAATTGTAACAATACTTTTTGGATGTATTGTACAACTTAATATTTAAATATTTTTTTTCTAAATAAATATTTGGATATATTCAATGATTCATGTTTTTTCGAAGTCTGAAAATCTATTTTTGTAATTTATAGTCTTTTTAACTAAGAATTTATAAGCACAAAAAAAAAAAAAAAAAAAAAAAAAACCGCATTCACTACCATGACGAATATTTAAACCGAACTTAACTCTCAACTTTTTATTGGTTGGTTTTATTAAAAAGGATCATGGACTTTCGGCTTCATATTTAAACCGAAAGTAGGAATTAAACACTATTTATATCTGCCTCGAATTTAAACGTTCCTACCCATTGGAGACAAAAAGAGAAACACCAGGACGAAATGAGTTCAAACGGCGTTTTATCTTAGTTTGGTGTTATTGACTGTAAAATCAGAGGACACGGAAAGGCACTAGGACGCTGCTAGATCTCGATTGCAACACGGTACTACAGTATAACCCACCCCCTCCCACATGTCAGTTTATCTTGCCGGGAATGGGGTTAAAATTGCTTTTTCCCGGACAGCGGTATTAAAACGGCGTGTTCCGGACCCATAAACGGCCGGATAATACGCTGTGGGGATTCGTAATGAAAGTAGAAACAGTGATATGGTGCCGAAAGTGGCCTGGTGTAATTACAGTTATGTAAAGGACCATCTGGGTTTCAAAGAACATGGTTTCTTGATTTGTGTTAGAGTTGTTGCAGTTAGCATATTAGATGGGGGTAGAATGTTGCTGCGGCTCAAAACTACATTTCTCTGAATTTTTCTTAAAAGAGAAGCATTTAAAAAAATCTTGGAAATTTTAATCTA
This sequence comes from Caerostris extrusa, assembly GCA_021605095.1. NCBI lineage: Eukaryota > Metazoa > Arthropoda > Arachnida > Araneae > Araneidae > Caerostris > Caerostris extrusa. The sequence goes on from BPLR01014170.1 coordinate 13,652, forward strand.
GCACTTGCTTACTTTGTGATATAAATATAAATAAATAAATAAAATGTAGGAGAGAATTATGATTTCAGACAGTAAGAAGAGAATAAATATGAGAGATTTTAAATAACCGTTATCTTGCTTTTCGCGTTAAGTTTGCAATGTGATGTTAAATAAGTGGAGCATATGAGCAAAATTTAACATTAGCGATTCTGTAACAGTATACAAATACTTTATATTTTCAAGAGTTTAAATATTTAAATTAAAAAAAAAATAGCGAAGTAAACTGGTTTATTCTTTAGTAAGGTATGTTTTTGTTGAATATTAATTAAAAAAAAATTTGGTATCGATGAAGAAGGTTTTTTCTTTTAAAACTTGCATCATTCGTTACTGGTAGAACATGCTTGTAGCAGATTCAGCATTATCCAGAATTACAGTGAAAGGCTAACAATATTATGTCAATAATAACAAAGGAAAGGGGTGGGGGCAAATGTTTATCTGACATTTTTTTTATGTTAAACAATATTATAACCATCGCGAAAAAAGTCATGTTTTTTATTTAAAGAACCCACAAGTTTCATGAATCATTTTTAGTTCTTTTTTTTAATTGTAACAATACATTGTACAATACATACAATACACATCCTTGTATTTCATAAATATTTTTTTATCTAAATAAATATTGGGACATATTCAATGATGCATGTTTCTACGAAGTCTGAAAATCTATTTTTGTAATTTATTGTCTTTTTAACGAAGAATTTATATATACAAAAAATCATTCTTGTTTGCTTTTATTTTTAATATTAAAAATGATCATGCAATTTTGATTTCCTACTATATATTTAAACCAAAAGTAGCAATTAAACACTATTTATATCTGCCTCAAATTTAAACGTTCTATCCATTGGAGACAGAAAGAGAAACACCAGGACGAAATAAGTTCAAACGGCGCTTTATCTTAGTTTGGTGTTATTGACTGTTAAATCAGAGGACACGGAAAGGCATTAGGACTCTGCTAGATCTCGATTGCAACACGGTACTACAGTATAACCCCCCTTCCCCCCCACGTGGCAGTTTATCTTGCCAGGAATGGGGTTAAAAATTGCTTTTTCCCAGACAGCGGTATTAAAACGGCGTGTTCCGGACCCATAAACGGCCGGATAATACGCGGTGGAGATTCGTAATGAAAGTACAAACAGTGACATGGTGCCGAAAGGGGCCTGGTGTAATTACAGTTATGTAAAGGACCATTTGGGTTTCAAAGAACATGGTTTCTTGATTTGTGTTAGAGTTGTTGAAGTTAGCATATTAATGGGGGTTGTTGCTGTGGCTCAAGACTACATTTCTCTAAATGTTTCTTAAAAAGAGAAGCATTTAAAAAATGATGATTTCATTATGATTTCAGACAGTAAGAAGAGAATAAATATGAGAGAGACTTTAAATAACTATTATCTTAATTTTGGTGTTAAGTTTGCTATATTGCAATATGCAGTTAAATAAGTGGGGGATATGATGCAAAATTTAACGTTAGTGATTCTGCAATAGCATGCAAATACGTTATATTTTCAAAAGTTAAAATATTTAAATGAAAAAAATCAGCGAAGTACACTGGCTTATTCTTTGTGAAAGTATTGGTTAACATTAATTAAAAAAATTTGGTATCGGAGAAAAAGGTTTTGCACCTTAAAAACTTGCAATATTCAGTTAAATAAGTGGGGGATATAATGTGAAATTTAACATTAGTGATTCTGCAACAGTATGCAAATATTTTATATTATCAAAAGTTAAAATTCTTAAATGAAAAAAAAAAAAAAATAATGAAGTAAACTGGTTTATTCTTTGTGAAAGTATGTTTTTGACTAATACTAATTTTTAAAAAATTTTTTATCTGTGAAAAGGTTCTTTCCTTGAAAACTTGCATTATTCTCTACTAGTAGGACATGCAGAAGCTTCAGCGTTATCAGAATGCACTTAAAGGCTAATAACATTATACTCATAATAATAAAACCAGTAATATAACAAAAAAATTTAAAAGTCAATTCCTACTTTTCTTTTTCACTATATTGCAGAAAGTTTTTATAAATAATTTTCATTAATTTTTTTTTTTTAAGTTTATCTGGAGTCTCTTGTAGATATATGAAACTTAAATCTAAAAAAAACTAACAATAATTAATTAAATTTAATTACGGAATTGATATTTGAAAAACTGCATTAACTCAAGTGTCATCCATTACAAGTTCAAAAAAAAATGTATATGAACTTGAGTGGAGGAATAAAAGTATTTTATGAACGATTGAAAATTTGAACAGGATATATCTATGGAGAGTGTGAGCTAATAGAAGGAATTGAAAAAGGAATTCGTGTAGCATTTTTCTCACTGGAAGAGTTTTAGCGTTTTTTTAAAGCGTTTCTTTTCATTCCCAGGAGATAAGAATGTATATTCTTTCATCAAGTACATAATAACAACCCATCACGTGCAAATTTGACTGTAGACAAGCAGTCGTTGGGGTTATATTACAAGCAATTAGTGTTTTGTACTCATGAGAAGAACTGAAATCATGAGATCACTCAAATCTGATAGCAGATATTCGGTATTATGTATAATGAGGAAATTAGTGAATGTTTGTGCGACCTTCACTGTTCGAAACAGTTACAGATTGAATATGATATACTATGGGTTGTTCCAGCGTGATCGGTAATCGACCATGAGTGAGAAATGTCGACTCATGAGAAGTCCAGGGAAGCTGACCCTCCCTCTTGACGGAAATTGTCTTAACGAGAGATTTTGGACACGAAGAGAGTGACAGTGTTCTACGACGAGTCGATCAGAAGTGTTGTTTAATTTTTCCTTATAAGTGACTGAATAGGCCGGAGTTTCCGCCTGTTTTTCAAAAGTGAACCCCTTTGTGGAATCGCTTATCACGCCCTCTGATAAGTTCTATACTATATATTATACCTGTTATACGCGATGCTATGCCATATATATATATATATGCATATATATATCCAAATGACTTCTCTACTTCAGTCTATATATATATATATAGAGTGCTTGTAAATAAAAATTAAAGCTTTTTCCATGAAGATGAAAGTAGCCCTCTTCTTGGAGCCATTATTGGTCTAAATAAGCTGAGACGTTACGTAGGGTAGGGGGAAATCTATCTGGACATTTTCTTATGTCAAAACCAAAAGTTTCATCCATTCTTACAAACAAATTTTGTAGCGGTAATAACAAATTAACAAAAATAACTCTCTTTCTTATAGAACGAACAATTATTAAATTGCGTCTTAAAGAGAATCTATATTTGCACTACACATAGATAATTCCATTTATATAGATCTTTTAATAGCATTCAAATATGTAGCTAACGCGATAAAGGTCACTTTAGATAAATATGTTTCATCAGTTTAAGCAGCATTAGTATAGGAATAAAAAGTAATTCTTTTAAAAAGACTTAAATACTTTTAAAAGTCTTCAAAAAGAACTGGTTAACATTTGCACTACACACATAAAAAAAATTTATGCAGCTCCTTCAACAACGTTCAAATATTTAGCCAAAACGGTACCAAGTTAATTTTATTTGATTACTTAAAGCGGCTTTTGTAACTGAAAAAAAAATTCGAACAAGAAATATATAGAATGCACAACCCCCTTCCTCCCGATTTACACAGTTTGTTCAACAACGTTAAATTATTTAACCAAAATTAAATGAGCCACTTTGGCTAAATAATTTAACATTTTAAAATTAAAATTTATTCTTCAAACAATGATGACTCTGCTCCTATTCAAAGATTCAAATAAACAAAGTAATAGTTACCATTATAAATTAAAATTATTATACATGATATATCGTCATAACTATTTCTAAAACTGAATATCTGTCTGCTTTTCTAAAGTTGTCGCATATTCAAAGCCATATCATATTTCTAATGAATATACAATTTTCATGATCTTTCCGCGAAATATGATTAAAAAAGCGCTGAATTTGAATTCAGATTTTAATTCAAATTATCTATTTAAATCTTTAAATGTTTTTATTAGGATAAGCATTATTTTTTCTTCTGCATTGATCGAGAACCGAATGAACATCTAAGCAATTACAGTACATTGCAAATAGAAAAATAAAAACCGCAAATAGATGTTTACCATTTTATAGAGTTTTAAATAATCATGGGTGTCAGGAATGTTTTTCCGTTTCATTTCTGCAGTTTTCTTGACGTTAATACAGATTTCCCAATCAATTTTTTCCTTCTAAATAATCAACTTAAAAATTTCTTAACAGATAAAACCCAATGGTACGTAATACCATTTTAAACTTATATAATTAAATAAAAGTTAATGGGAAGTAAATTTTTTTGTTTAACAAACCTGCACTGTGAATTACTACATTATTCGTTCAACCCAAAGTCTGCAATGTAATTAGTTTAAGTGCAGTAAAATATCAAATAAGACTTTTTAGATGACTTTTACGATAGCGTTGTAGAAATGAAATTGCATCATCTCAAAATATAAAACCTGGTTATATATTATTCTCTAAAAATAATTTCAAACCAGTAGAATTTACTTTTTGGCCTTTAACATTCTTTAAGGAAACATAAAATTTACTAATTCATATGGAAACACGAGCTTATAAGTATATTCTTGCATATTTAATTTATTTCAAAGAATATGCATAAGACGTGCACAGATTTGGAAAATTAGTCTCTTGCATTATATATTAATATATTAATGCAATATATATTATTTAGCAATAACATTACTTATTTTGTTCTTAGAAATTTAAAAAGAGTGGTAATAAATATCATAGAAATAACATAAAAATTACGTAACATTATACATATATAAGTTTTTCTTAAAAATATTTCAAATAAACAATATACAGTGATAAAAAAGCAAATAATAATTTTTTCCTCCTGATGTCACATAAATTTATTAAGTTTGTTCGTTTAATTTTACAGTGTTCTGTTGCAAAAATTATGAATCATATAGTTTTATTGATTTTTCTTTGATAATCATGCTCATATATGTTTAATCACACACACACACACACACACACACACACACACACACACACACACACACACACACACACACACACACACACACACACACACACACACACACACACACACACACACACACACACACACACACACACACACACACACACACACATATATATATATATATATCCAACTAAATTTTTAGCACATTTCAGTGTATTATTTAGCAATAACATTATTTTGTTCGTAGAAATTAAAAATAAGAGCATATTTTTAGCAGTAAATATTGCAGAAATAAAATTAAAAAATAATTACGTAACGATCCTGCATATAGGTTAACATGTTGACAAAAAAAATATGATTTTCTAATTTGTAATAAAATAAAAAAATATGAATAAAAAAAGCGCTTGGTCATCTTTGTTTTAATTTTTAATTAAAATTCTTCAAAAACTTAAACTAAATTAAATTAAATTAAATATGGATCATTTTCTTTTCTTTAAGTTTTAATTAAAATCCCTCAAAAATTATCAATTATATTTTTAATGTTGTATCAACATAGTATAAGATGGACATCAGATTTTTGCATCCATACTATACATGATTAAGAGTTTAGTCAAATCTCACATTTTATGCCATTCGAATTTTAATATAAGATGTCAATTTTGACTAATTTTTATTTTTATTATTTTTTTGTATCATTTCATAAAGATGAAATGAATCTTTATGAAATTTAATCTAATCTTTATGAATTAATTTTTAAAGATAAAAAGTCAAACAAATAAATCATTTTACGATAGCTTAGACCAGGGCTCTCCCAAACTACGGCCCGCCAGTGTCATCAATCCGACCCGCGATAGCGAACAGCTTATTGTTGCTGTAATAAGTAAGATAAAAAAAACTCAGGATGATAATAACTCTGTTTTATTTACTTTCTAGTAGCTTAATGGCAAGCATAATACGCAGAAAATTTGAGCCACCATAGCTCAGGGGTTAGAGCACTGGTCTTGTAAACCAGGGGTCGAGAGTTCAATTCTCACTGGTCGCTTATTTTTATACATATCTAGACGTTGAACCTATTCCAAATTATTTAATCAAAATTTCAAAGAAATTTCTTGAAAAATGTCCTCAGATTAGCAATGAGTGAATCCGTCGTCTGCCGACCTATCACCCTGGGGTGAAAAGTTCGCAGAAACGCCCAAAGGGCTGTTTATGACGTCTCCTATGATTGTTTCCCTAGAGTTAAGAGCCATCATGGCTGTTATCCTGAACAAGCGATCGCGAGTTCAGGTAACGGAGGGATTTAATACTGTAATTTTACGTCCACTGTGACTAGTTAACTCACTGTGTATCTGAGAAGTCGTTTGGCTTTTAAAAGTTTCGCGGCTCTATTTTGTAAACAAAACGAATTGGCGCAGAGGTAAGGTGACGGACTCCCGACCGTAAGGTTGAGGGGTTCAAATCCGGCACTCACCTCAATTCACTATTTTTATATTTTTGCTACGATGTGCACCTCAATCCTTTCTTAACGGCTAGTGAATAGTTAGATTTTTTATTGTACGCTTTTTTACCCCTTTTTGTTAGGAAAATAAAAGGATGGAATAAAACCAAACAAAATAAAAATAAAAATTATAAAAATGAAAATTATAAAAATACGGTCCTGATTGTGGCCCTTTTTTTTGTGTGTGGACTAATCATTTACTTTTCAGCATCAACCTACAACTGCTCTCACCGTTCAGCATAATCCCTTGTTTGCTCGGTTTAATGAGTCCTTAAAAACTCTGTTTACTTTTTAATATTTTGGCATCGACAACTGCTCCCTAATTGTACTGAATTTAAATTTAACTTTAATTTCTTTTATTTTGTATCTTACTTTTATTTATTATTAGTATTTTTATCTTTTTTTTTTTGGAGTACCATTTTAACTTGAATTTTTAGAAATTTTATCTTATTATCTATACTAACCTAATTAAGCAGCCATTTAAAATTTAAAAAGCATATCTATTAATTAAGATGAGGAGGTTTAGGGGGTATTTCCCAGTTGGTACTCCGTAATCGGTACGCCAGTTGCCAGTTGCCACGCAGAAAATTTAACTTCTTAAGCATAACAACTAACGAATAATTGAAATGAATCCCACTAACATTATAGACTAGTGAACATCCCGCAGTTACCCTCGGTAGTTATGTTGGGAGTAAATAATATGGCATATGTATGTATATCGATGTTTGAATGTATATATCTTGAATCAAACATATGATTCTTATCCTGAAAATCCATCAGGAACTGAAAAGATAAATTAGCTAGTCTAGAAATTATAGATAACGGCAGAAAAATTAAAACGGTTTTGGCCCTTGGTACTTACTGGAGTAAACAGTATGGCCTAAGTCTGGAAAGTTTGGTGACCCCTGGCTTAGACTATTGGTTCACTAAGAGAACCATACAGACTCAGGGGACATTGGAATGATCAAGAGTAGCCTCGTGTGTCTTGCGACAAACTGGAATCACCAAGGGGCTATATAGTAGACTCGGTGCCTTTTGGGGACAATAGGACGATGGGGGGGGGGATTTGGGGCGAGGACATTGGAATGCCAAATGAATCAAAGTCCAGAAGCACCCAGGTACGAGTTCTATCCATCATCTTCGAGTGGAGTCCCCTTGTCAGATCATTCATTTTCTTTCTCTCGCAAAACAAAAGTCCTTGAATTCCTTTCCCCTGACTTAACGTTGCTGGCTGATGGATATGAAACCGGGCCAGCTGCACACAGGAACACAAGTAACTCCCCTAGAAGATACTCAGTCAAGCGATTCCATAAACTAAGAGAATCCGCAACAACTGTCGTCTCGCTCTGACAGGTCGATGGGTTGTCACAGATAAAACTCCTTCCGCCTGCAAGTGCCTGCAAAAAAGAAGAAATGTTTGTTCTTTTTGAGGGGAAAAGATTCATTTGGGTTGATTTGTTGAAGCAAAAAAAAAAAAAGTCGAGTTGAGTTCTAAATATATATTTGCAATGAAAAGTTAGTCTTTTGATTTTTTTTTTTGTTCCGGAATTGGAATTTTAATAGTAGTATCCCATTAGTTTTGACTGATCAATCTTTAAAATGTCTTATACTTTGTGTTTATCTAAATAATAAAATAATTGACTAAAAATAGTGGGTGGGACAAACTAATTTTTAGCCTTCAGAACCTATGGGGTCATTTGGACTGATCAAGAGGTGATAGCAGCCTTAGGATCTTTGGAGCCCATTGCGATAATTAAGGGGGCGATAGTTGCCTCGAGTGTCTTGGCGGATATTCAAGTGATCAAATGGATGATAGAAGCCGCAGGCCCCTTGGAGAAAGTTTAATTAAAAAACATTGGGCGATGAAAGCATAAAAAAAAGGAAGAGAACATCAGAATAATTGCATTTCATTCATTATATTTTGTGAAGCGTTACTTAAAGCGGTGTCAAATTTATTTTAATAAGTAAAATATAGAGAAATCGTCTATAACTTGCGAATTATGATAATCTCAAGAATGTTGACAATAATAGCTGGAAGAATAATATCGGAATTGATAGCAGCATACCAAGTTCATCGTTCTCATTTATATCTCTTTATGTTTCGTAATTTTAATTAGCTCTCATGTTATTCGTAATTTTAATTGTCATCATTTTTTTTTTGTCATCTTATATCTTTATGTGCAACGATGGGTTGCTTTTTGCAAGGTCGAGAGGGGTCACAGATAAAACTCCTTCCCGCCTGCCTGTAAGAAGAAGAAATGTTTGTTCTTTTTGACGGGAAAGATTCATTTGGGTTGGTTTCGTTGCACAAAAAAAAAAAAAAAAACAACAAAAAAAAACAACAAAAAAAAAAAAAAGAAAAAGTCGAGTTGACGTCTTAATTTATGTTTGCAATGAAAAGTTAGGCTTTTTATTTTATGGGTTTGTTTCGGAATTGGAATTTGAATTGTAGTAGTATACCAGTAGTTTTGGCTAATCAATCTTTAAGATGCTATCCATTTTTTGGGGGACTAAATAGTAAAACAGTTGACTAAAAATAATGGATGGAACAAACTAATTTTTCAATGTTAATTTTTTTTATTTATGAACAAGTAATGGAAGACTGCGGAAATTTGGAAGATTAAAAAAAATAAAATGTCAAAAGACTGTATAGGAACAAATCTAGAGGTTATGTTATTTGATATTTTACAGAACGTTTATATATCTGTTTTTAATCACTGAGATTTTTGTGTGTTTTCCACTTATGTATGCAACAAATCCAATAATGATATTATCCACCCACTAATAATTGATGAGGAAATGATATTTTTTCCGGAGGGACTTTTGAGAGTAATTGCACCGAATTCGCAAGTCGTATGGGAGAAAAACCTGTAAATTACAACCAGATAGCTTGATTATCAACGCTAAGCTCTACAATCACCATCAGACATTTTTTTTCTAAAAGTAGTGACTGCAATGAATTCCAGCAGTGGTGACAGCAAAAAGAATATTTATTATCCAAATATAACTAGTTCTTCACTTATATGCGTATGTCACGAACAACATACGTATGGTTAAAAATTTAAATTATAGCTTCCAGATTGATAGGAGGGGATCAACTTTTTACATGTCATTTAGGTTTGGTTTATCCGGTCATTCTGTGCAGTCACTTTTTTGAACCACTGTTTAAGGTAATTAGACCGGAACCTCTCAACTACTTTAGCCAACTTGTATTCCGAAAATTTGATAAACATCTATGCCACCGCCAGGTTTAAAACCTGAAGCCTGTGGTTCCAAACGTTTATTATCTTATTTCTCTGTGTGCAGCTATGGGTTGTTTTTATCGATGGCCCTATTTAACAATTGGCCATCAGGAAGTATTTCTGTCATTTAGAGATTTCCAAGCAGTAGAAAAGTCAGATTAATGTATCAAAAATAAAAACAACAGATCTAAAAAAGTACCAACTGCTGAAGGCATCTAAAAAAAAACAAGTCCCAACAATGCGGGATAAATCAAAGTCCAGAAGCACCCAGGCACGAGTTCTATCCATCATCTTCGAGTGGAGTCCTCGTCAGATCATTCATTTTTTTTTCTCTCAAAACAAAAGTCACTGAATTCCTTTCCCTGACTTAACGTTGCTGGCTGATGGATATGAGGCCGGGCCAGCTGCAGAAAGGAACACAAGTAACTCCCGGAAGACACTTAATCAGACGATTCCATAAACTAAGTGAACCCGCAACAACTGTCGTCTCGCTCTGACAGGTCGAGGGGGTCACAGATAAAACTCCTTCCGCCTCCCTTCAAGAAGAAGAGATGTTTGTTCTTTTTTGAGGAAAAGATTCATTGGGTTGGTTTGCTGAATCTAAAAAACAAAACAAAAAAAAAGTCGAGTTGAGGTCTTCATTTATGTTTGCAATAAAAGTTAGCTTTTGATTTTTGGTTTGTTTCGGGAATTGGATTGGAATTTTAGTTGTATACCAGTAGCTTTGGCTAATCAATCTTTAAAATGTTATCTATTTTTTTTTTGGTAAATAATGAACCAGTTGACTAAAAATAGTGAGTGGAACAAACTAACTTTTTCAATGTTAATTTTTTATGTATGAACAAGAAATGAAAGGCATTGGAAATTTGGTAAAGAGGTGATAAGGGGCCAAAGGACTGTATATGGAGCAAATTAGAGGTTAGGGATATTTTTACAAAGAACTGGGATATATATGCTTTAATCACTAAGTCTTGGCGGATATTGAAATGTTCAAATAGGTGATAGAAGCCTTCAAGGGGGAGTGCCTTCAGAATTCATTTTCTTTTTTAATCAAAACAATTGACCGATGAAAGCTGATAAAGAAGGAAGAGAACATAAGAAAGGTTAACTGTATTTCATTCATCATATTTAATGATGCGTGGCGTAAAGCCTGAAGTATGTGTCAAATTTGGCCATTTTAATAACGTAAGAGATAGAGAAATCGTCTATAACTAGCGAATACGTTGATCTAAGAGTATTGTTGACAATAATAGAACAGAAGATTAACATCGGTATTGATAGCAGCATACCAAGTTCATCTTTCTCATTTAGTATCATTTTAATGTTATTCGAAATTTTTATTTTTATTTTATTGTTTGTTATCTTATTTCACTGTGTGCATTTATGGATTGCTTTAGCAAAATTTTTTACAAAGTGTCTTATTTACTATATTTTAAGAAGTAGGTGGAAAAAGTGTTACAAAGTGTCTTATTTGCTATATTTTAAGAAGTGGGGATATATAGATACATAAAAAACAATTATATATTTCTGTTTATACATTTATAGAATATATATTTCCAAGTTACGGGGGCAGATGAAGAATTGAAATTTTTTTTACGAAAATACAGTGGTAAAACAAATGAGTTTAGAAATAACTGTGTTAAAAGGTTTATTTTTATGGTGTCCATAGATTTGATCACGTTTTGCTCAGTTACCCATTATGAATCAAAATAAAAATGGCAGTAGCAACTGCTGAAGGCATCTTAAAAAAAAACAAGTCCCAAAATGCGAGATAAATCAAAGTCCAGAAGCACCCAGGCACGAGTCTATCCATCATCTTCGAGTGGAGTCCTTGTCAGATCATTCATTTTCCTTCTCTCTCAAAACAAAAGTCACTGAATTCCTTTCCCCTGACTTAACGTTGCTGGCTGATGGATATGAGTGCGGGCCAGCTGCACAAAGGAACACAAGTAACTCCCGGAAGATACTTAATCAGGCGATTCCTTAAACTATGTGAATCCGCAACAACTGTCGTCTCGCTCTGAAGGTCGAGAGGGGTCACAGATAAAATTCCTTCCGCCTGCCTGCAAGAAGAAGAAATGTTTGTTCTTTTGGACGGAAAAGATTCATTTGGGTTAGTTGGTGAAGCAAAAAAGAAAGAAAAAAAAAAAGCCGAATTGAGGTCTTCATTTATGTTTGCAATGAAAAGTTAGGCATTTGATTTTTTTGGTTTGTTTCGGAATCGGCATTGGAATTTTAGTAGTATACCATTAGTTTTGGCTGACCAATCTTTAAAATGTTTTATATTTTTGTGGATTAAATAATAAAACAGTTAACTAAAAATAGGGTATGAAACAAACTAAAATTTTTCAATGTTAATTTTTTTGTATGTATGAACAAGAAATGGAAGACTGCGGAAATTTGGAAGATTAAAGACATCAAAGACTGTCAAAGACTGTATATGAGTAAAAATCTGAAGTTACGTTATTTGATATTTTACAGAATTTATATATATACGTGTTTTAATCACTGAGGGTTTTGTGTGTATTCCATTTATGTATGCTATGAGATAACATCCCAGAATAGATTGAGCGAAAAATCTTCTACAAACATTTCTCTTTGAAGAAAGCGAGAACAGTCATTATTTAAATTTATTTATGAATTTTCTGTGAAAGACTAAATAATTGCAGTATGAGAAAACAGAAAATAAAATATTTAATGGTGATATGTTCTTGTTACGAATATAAAAAAGATGATAAAAAATATTCATTTAAGATTTAGGTGAATATATACATACATTTTTTTGTTCAAATGCAGCTGGAAAACACTTAGGCAGTGGTCTTCGATGCCTTAAGGCAAACACTGCACCGGCATTACTAACTTAGCACTACTCCAGGAGGTGCGTGTAGCTTGAAGATAAGCTAAAGGGACGCGTAGTAACAATATCTGCATGGCTCTACTGTCCTGTTAGACCGGGACCTTCGCTTAAAGTATATTTCCAATAACTACGTACATCCATGTCTCTGCCGGGACTCGAATCCGAAACCTGTTGAACCGAGAGCCAGGAGCGCTAGCAACTCGGCCATTCAGGCCCTATACATACACAAAAAGAATTATATATTTCTGTTCCTACATTTAAAGAAGATAGTACATTTTCAAGGGACGGAGGGAGTCAGAATTTTTATAAAAAATGGAATAGTAAAATAAACATGTTCAGAAATCACTGTGCTAAAAGGTTTATTTTTATGGTATTCCTAGCTTTGATCACGTTTTGGCCATCAACCCATTATTGAATAAAAATAAAAATGGCAGTACCAACTGCTGAAGGCATCTTAAAAACAAGTCCTAACAATGCGAGATAAATCAAAGTCCAAGAGCACCCAGGTACGAGTCCTATCCATCGTCTTCGAGTGGAGTCCCTTGTCAGATCATTCATTTTTTTCTCTTTCAGAACAAAAGTCACTGAGTTTTCTCCCCTGACTTAACGTAGCTGGCTGATGGATATGAGGCCGGGCCAGCTGCACAGAGGAACACAAATAACTCCCAGAAGACACTTAATCAAGCGATTCCATAAATTAAATGAATCCGCAACAACTGTCGTCTCGCTCTGACAGGTCGAGAGGGGTCACAGATAAAACTCCTTCCGCCTACCTGCAAGAAGAAGAAATGTTTGTTCTTTTTTGACGGAAAAGATTCATTTGGGTTGGTTGCTGAAGCAAAAACAAAAACAAAAAATAAACTCTAGTTGAGGTCTTCATTTATGTTTGCAATGGAAAGTCAGTACTTTTGATTTTTTGGTTTGTTTCAGAATCGCAATTTGGAATTTTAGTAGTATACCATTAGATCCCAATATTTAAAATGTTTTATATATTTTGGGGAATAAATAATAAAACAGTAGACTAAAAATAGTGAGTAAACAAACTAACTTATTTCCAATGTCATTTTTTTTTTATGTATGAGCATGTAAGTGGAAGCATTTGAATGACTGCAGACATTTGGAAGGTTAAAAAAATAGAGAGCCAATGACTGTATGTGAGCAACAAATCTGAGGTTGTGTTATTTGATATTTTTGAAAACTTTTATATATGTATTTTAATCACTGAGCTTTTTGTGAGTATTTCACTTATGTATGCAACAAATCTAATAATGGGAGATATCCGCTTATTAATAGATGATGAGAAAATGATATTTTTCCAGGAGGACTTCTTGGAGTAATTACATCGTATTCGAATGTTGTGTTTGAGAAAAACCAGTAAATTACAATCAGATAGCTTGATTATCAATGATAAGCCTTACAATCCCCATCAAGACATTTTCTTTCTAAAAAAGCAGTGACTGCAATGAATTCCAGCAGTGGGATAGAACAAGAAGAACATTTATTATCGAGAAATTCACTAGTGCTTCACTTATGTCACGAAAAACAACATACGTATAGTTACGAAGTTAAATTATAGCTTTCATGAAAGATAGGAAGAGATCAACTTTTGCATGCCATTTAGGTTTGGTTTGTCGCTCTACGGTCATTTTGTGCACACTTTGGGGTAATTAGAGCGGAATATACAGTTTGACTTGAATTCGAACCACTCATAAACATCTATGCCACCGCCAGGATTCAAACCCTGAAGACTGTGGTTCCAAACTCCTCTGAGCTAGGTAATTGGTCATCTGGTTGCTAAAATGTAAGAGATAGAGAAGTTTGTTATGAATAACGAATCATGATGATATAAGAATATTGGTGACAATAATAGAACAGAAGATTAATTCATTGATAGTAGCATACTAAGTTCATCTTTCTCATTTGCATCCATTTTAATATTGTTCGTAATTTGTATTGTTATTTTTTTTTTTGTTATCTTATTTCTTTGTGTGCAACTATGGGATGTTTTTAACAAATTTTTTACAATTTATCTTATTTATTATATTTTTAAAACGTATGTGGATATATACATACATAAGAATTTTGTATTTATGTTTGTACACTTAAAGAAGATAGATTTCCAATGGTGTAAAGGTGAGAATTTCTTTTTTTCAGTTAAGAAAATAGAGTGGTAAAATAAATAAGTTAAGAAACCACTGTACTAAAGGTTTATTTTTATGGTATCCATAGCTTTAATCATGTTTTGACCATCTATCCATTACTGAATAAAAATAAAAATGGCAGTAACAACTGGTGAAGACATCTTAAAAAAACAAGTCCCAACAATGCGAGATAAATCAAAGTCCAGAAAGCACCCAGGCATGAGTCCTATCCATCATCTTGAGTGAAGTCCCTTCTCAGATCATTCATTTTCTTTTTCTCTCAAAAAACAGAAGTCACTGAATTCCTTTCCCCCCTGACTTAACGTTGCTAAAAGCTGATTCCATGAGGTTGGACCAGCTGCTCAGAGGATACAAATAACTCCCGGAAGGTATTTTAATCAAGACGATTCCATAAACTAAGTGAATCCGCAACAACTGTCGTCACGCTCTGACAGGTCGAGGGGGGTCACAGATAAAACTCCTTCCGCCTGCCTGCAAGAAGAAGAGATGTTTTGTTCTTTTTTGAGGGAAAGATTCATTTGGGTTGGTTACTGAAAAAAAAAAACAAAACAAAAAGTCGAGTTGAGGTTCTTCATTTATGTTTGCTATGAAAAGTTAGTCTTTTGATTTTTGGTTTGTTTGGAATCGGAATTAGAATTTTTAGTAGTATACCATTAGTTTTGGCTAATCAAATTTGAAATTGTTTAATATTTTTGGGGGACTAAACAATAAAACAGTTGACTATAAATAGTAGGTAGCAACAAATTAACTTTTTTTCATTATTAATTTTTTTTATTTTTGAGGAAGAAATGAAAAAACAGTTGACAAAAAATTTGGAAGATGAAAAAAAATAAAATGTCAAATATTGTATACGAGGAACATGTCTAGAGGTTTTGTTATTTGATATTTTACAGAACTTTTAAATATGTGTTTTTAATCACTGAGCGTTTTGTGTGTATTCCACTTATGTATGCAACAAATCCATTAATGGGTTATCCAAACTCATAAATCATGGAAATGATATTTTTCCGTGAAGACTTTTGGAGTAATTACACCATATTTTCATGTAGTATGGGAGAAAACCAGTAAATTACAACTGATAGCTTGATTATCAACGTTAAGTTCTACAATAAATTCTATTATCAAAGACCCATCGAGACATTTTCTTTCTAAAAGCAGTGACTGCAAAGAACTCCAGCAGTGTGACAGAAAAGAAGAATATTTATTATCCAAGAATTTCACTAGTGCTTCACTTATATACGGATGCCTGAACAACATATTTATAGTTACAAAAGTTAAATTATAGCTTCATGAAAGATAGGAAGAGTCTAACTTTTGCATGTCATTCAGGTTTGGTTTGTCACCCTACGGTCATTCTGTGCACACTTTTGGGGGCGTGGATTCCTAACCACTCATAAACATCTATGCCACCGCCAAGTTCAAACCGGAAGCCTGTGGGCGCTACTCTGAGCTAGCCAATTGGTCTTGTGGTTGCTAAAATTTAACAGATATCCCAACAAACATCTACGAATATTGGTGGCAAGATAGTGGAGAAATAAAGACTTTTCTTAAAGCATCATTTTTAATGCTATTCAAGAATTTATTCCATTCTATTGTTTATTATCTTATTTTCTGTGTGCAAAGTTGTTTTTTAAAATTTTTTACAATTTATCTTATGAATTATAAATAAAAATAGCAGATTTTTAAAATTTTTGTATTTCTGCTTGTACATTTTTAAGAAGATAGATCTTAAAAAGTTTAAAACAAATAAGTTTGGAAACCACTGCGTTAAAAGTTTTATTTTTATGGTATCCATAGCTTTGATCACGTTTTGGACATCTAGCCATTATTGAATAAAAATAAAAATTGCAGTACCAAGTGCTAAACTCATGTTAAAAAAGAACAAGTCCCAACAATGCTAGATGAATCAAAGTCCAGAAGCACCCAGGTACGAGTTCTATCCATTATCTTCGAGTGGAGTCCCTTGTCAGATCATTCATTTTCTTTTCTCTCAAATGCAAAGATCATGAATTCCTTTCCCCTGACTTAACGTTGCTGGCTGATGGATATGAGGCCGGGCCAGCTGCACAGAGGAACACAAGTGACTCCCGGAAGATACTTCATCAAGCGATTCCATAAACTAAGCTCTGCAAACCCCATCGAACTGTCGTCTCGCTCTGACAGGTCGTGGGGTCGCAGATAAAACTACTTCAGCCTGACTGCAAGAAGAAGAAATGTTTGTTCTTTTTTGAGGGAAAAGATTCATTTTGGTTGGTTTCTTGAAGCACAAAAAAATCAAAGAAAACGTCGAGTTAAGGGTCTTCATTTATGTTTGCAATGAAAAGTGTGTCTTTTGATTTTTGGTTTTTGTTGAATCGGAATTGGAATTTTAGAAGTATACCATTAGTTTTGGCTAATAAATCTTTAAGATGTTTATATATTTTTTAGGAATAAATAATAGACTAAAAATAGTGAGTGTAAACAAACTAATTTTTTCAATGTTCATTTTTTTTATGTATGAGCAAGTGGAAGCATTTGAAGGACTGCAGACATTTGGAAGATTAAAAAAAAGAGAGCCAATGACTGTATATGAGTAACAAATCTGAGGTTGTGTTATTTGATATTTTTGAAAACTTCTATATATATATATTTTAATCACTGAGTTTTTTGTATAGTATTTCCACTTATG
Organism: Caerostris extrusa; assembly: GCA_021605095.1. Lineage (NCBI taxonomy): Eukaryota > Metazoa > Arthropoda > Arachnida > Araneae > Araneidae > Caerostris > Caerostris extrusa. The sequence continues at coordinate 31,062 of BPLR01014170.1, forward strand.
TATGCAACATCTAAATATGAATCAATAATGGAAATGATAAAAAACCACTATTAATTGATGAAAAAGGAAATGATATTTTATCAATCTTCGAGTGGAGTCCCTTGTCAGATCCATTCATTTTCTTTTTCTCTCTCAAAACCAAAGTCAGAACGAGAAGAATATTCCTTTCCAAAATTGACTTAACGTTGCTGACTGAGTATACGGATGTCCGGTCAACATACAAAGTTAAATTAAGGTTAGGTAGGAAGAATACCGTTTAGGTTTGTTTTGTCGCTCGTACGGTCATTTGTCCACACTTTAGGGTAATTACATC
>BPLR01014171.1:0-41408 GCA_021605095.1 Caerostris extrusa
AAAAAATGTGTTTGAACTCGAGTGGATGAATAAAAAAGTATTTTTTATGAACGATTGAAAATTTGAAACAAGATATATATAGGGAGAGTGTGAGCTAATAGAAGGAATTGAATAAATGCAATAAACATTATAAAGTGCATAATTTCAAATGGAAATATATCCATAATTTTAAAAAACAATGGATTTTGATTTTTAACGATTAAAAAAACCATTTTGAGGAAAATATATGAAACTAACCAATTTCTACCTAGAAATAAGTGGAGAATGTGTCACTATTCACCAAGCTAAACGGTTAGTAAAGTTCTCACAAAGTGAATAAAGTGTGTTCGAATCTCGGCTATGCGTGCCTTTTTCATTCTCTTACAATGGGCAACCTTAAATTTTACTTTTCCAATTACTGAACTACAGTTACATTTTATAAATTTTTTTGCCCTTTTTTTTTTTTAAATAAAAGGTTACATTAAAAATTTATAAAAAATTATATAAAAATAATAATTAAAACTTTAATCGTAAAAATAATTTTTATTTATTTATTTTTTTGCGTCTGTAAACTCGCTCTAATTGTAGCGAATTTTTAAATTTTTTTTCGTTTTTACCTTTTCTTTTGAGAAATTCAATTTCTTTTAATTTATTTCTTCACATCAATATTTTACAATGGTTTACTGGTATTCTGATCCATTTTGTTTCCATTTGGTTTTATTTGATATTGTTTTGGTCCAATTCTTTTGGTATCCAATTTTTATGCGCATAAAAGGTCTTAGGTTAGGGTTAAGGTTATAAAGGTATAGAGGTATAAAGGTTAGGCCCCAACTGTAGGTCACACAAATAATATATGGACTCCTATACACGGGGTGTAAATTGGATCCACTTCCTCGTGGTGCACCCCGGGTAATGTCTTTTTGACTGCAAAGAGATCCACATATCTAGCATTGTTAAAATGCAAATAGACTGTGTAGATTATTTTAAACCTATATATTGGATACAATTCATGTGAACCTTCAAACAACTTGTATGGATAAAGTAAATCCATATATGCTCGAATATTTCGAAGACACTATTAGTTCCGATATCAAAAGAAAATAGTCTCAGAAATATACCAATATTGAATTAACCACATACAACCCATGAGGGAGATATGAATTATGATATAAAAAAGAAAATATACTCAGAAATATACCTATATGGTCTTTGAAGAATTATATATTAACTATGATATTAAAGAAAAATAGACTCAAAAAATACACTAATGTTCAATTAACCACATGCAGTTTATGAAGACGTTTTAGCCATGATATTAGAAGAAATAGGGTAAATTTAATAACCCTAAAAAATAAATTGATGCTGTATAAGCCTAGTTAAATTACGAAGATATAATTATAATATTAAAAAGAATAACCAAATTCAAATAGTCTCAGGACTATATCGATAATGATTAAATTCAGATAATCTATCCCTATGTAAGAAACATCAATTTAAGACAAAATTATTGTCTAATTTTTTACAACATCACGGATATCATACAATTACAGTATCTTGTTCATATATAATAAAAAAGTACAGATTTCAATATAATTTCAAAAAATTGAAGTGGTCCATGGCATTTTTGGCCGCTTTCCCAAAACAATACCCGTATATTTTATGGAAAAATATATACATTTTTATAAATGTGGTTTCAATGTATCACTGGCTAATATGTGTAATTTTAATAAGAGGGCCTGATGGCCGGTACTCGGTGCCACAAGTTTCGGGTTCGAGTCCCGGTGGTGCCATGGATGTTTGTAGTGGTTCGAATCCACTTTAAACTGTAGGGCTTGGTCTAAGATGACCGTTGGGCACAGGGCTGACAACCTTACCCCGTAAAAAAGAAAACATTATGTTTCGGAATATGCCAGTAGGCAGACGGCCTTGGCCCTCCAAGGGGGGCTATTGCGTTACTGTTGATGATGATGAATTTTAATAATAATAAGTGTAATACACTCATGTCCGTAAATTAAGAATAATTCAGAATCCCCACAGAAATTGAACTCTAAATGAAAATTTCACCTGTAGAATTATCACACACATCTTGAAGAAGAATAGGCAAATTACAGGAAACCACCAGATGGCGCGGATAGTACGTCACAATGACGAGAGTGCAAGAGAGGGGCATATAATGAATGGTGGCAAAGAAGTAAAATTGTTCACAAGTGCTTTAAAAAGCCTTTCAATGCAATAACCGCATAGTTATGGCACAAAGGAAGCATTTGGAGGATTTTTTGCGTGGTAGAATTATCGGACGACTGGAATGTGGAAGTATCCGAGGAACTTGGAATCGCCCAGAGTGTCATCTCCAGGCTTTGGCAACTATTCCAAGATGATGGTAATGTGAGTAGATGTTACAGCACAGGTCGCCCCCGAGTTACAACGCTGAATGAGGACCGGTATTTAGCAAGTTACTGCCAAAAGAAACAGACGGAGCACAGCATCAGACCTGTCTCTCATCAGCTCTCTTCAGCTACTGGTACGACAGTTTCAAGGCAGACCGTGTACAGACGCTTAGGGCACATTGGTCTATATGCTCGTAGGTCTGTCAGATGTGTTCCACTTACCGCAACTCACTGTCGCCCGTGATTAACCTGGGTAGAGAGCATGTTGTGGACACCGCAACAGTGGTCTTGTGATGTTTTCCGACGAGTCCAGGTTTAGTTTGCAGTACCCGTTACCACCAAGAGAACACCATTGAACGACACCGTTACGGTGGTGCAGGATGGCTCGTTTGGGGAGGAATTATTCTTGGTTCCAGAACTGATCTGCATGTTCCGAGTGCAACGATGACAGGCCACATTTATCGGGATGTCATTCTGCAACAACATGTACGTTTGTTTCGGAGCGCCATGGGAGCTGAATTTCTGTTTATGGATGACAACGCCCGTCCTCACCGTGCAAAAATTGTAGAAGAATGCCTTCAATTGAAGGATATCACCCGTATGGATTGGCTAGCATACTCACCGGACTTGTATCCAATAGAGCATGTGGGATATGCTTGACCGACGAATTGCAGCCCGTCAACCCTCCCCACCTGTCAACCGGAACTTCAGAGGGCATTGCGTGATGAGTGGTGTAATATTCCCCCAAGGTCAGATTGATAATTTGATACTCAGCATGCCTAGGCGTTGTAAGGCCTGTATTGCATCGTCCGGGAGACATACTCCATATTAACCATCATACTAACCATGTTATACTGTTTTTTGTAAATAGTTTCTTTTGAAATTTGCTCCAGGGAGTAAAAATCGAATTTTTATTAATTATGTCAAACATATAGCATCCTTTTTGCTCTTTACCTTTGTTTAATAAATAGACTTTACAAATAAGTCAAATTTGTTTTGCTTCTGTCTCTTTCTTTGCCTGAACTTCATTATCCTTAATTTATGGACATGAGTGTAGTAAAAGAATAGGTATAAAATGTATATGTTTCTGACTGAATTTTTGCTACTAAATTTTTAAAATTTCTTATTGAATTTTCCCTCAAATTTATCATCGTCAAAGTAAGAGTAATATCTTTTTAAATAAGTTTATGCATTCTTATTAATTTAGTTAGTTTTTGTAAATTATTTAAAATTAATTGTTAAATCTCAATTCTAATAGTCATCATTTAAATTCTTTTTCTGCGGCTACTAAAAGCTAATTATTTCAAAAATATGTTTTTTGAATAATCTTCTACATGCCAGAAAACATATCAGGCGTTATTTATGTATCTCATATTCCGTATAACCTAAGAATGCATTTTTTCTTCAAAAAGTTTACCAAACTTCAAAACCTGTTTATTGGTCGAAATGAAAATAACATCTTATTTGTTTGTTTATTAGCTCACTTGGTAGACAGCAACATCAAGACCAAGTCCAAGAACCCGTGTGGTCCTCATGGAGGGAGGGCTGCTTCTGCCAGATGTAGCACCCGTGGTACAAGTCTGACTTGGCTCCGTGACGCTGACTTGATGACAATCTTGACGCTCTACAGTCATGTTAGACAGGGACTTTACGGCTTAAAATGTATTCCTTAACCTTTACAAACATCCATAGCACCGCCGGAACTCGAACCCGAAACCTGGGGTACCAAGTGCCAGAGCACTAGCCACTCGGCCATCAGGCTATGAAAATATCATTTTGTAATAATAATTCCACGTATAATTTCTGACAGGAGAAGAGCTGTCAGAGGTAATCACTTTTGCCAATGGAAGGATTTTCCAGTTTGGAACCGCCGGGATTCAAACCCAAAACCTGTGGCACAGAGCGCCAGAGATTTATCGTGCTGATTCACAACAAGTAAATAAAAAAAAAAAAAATTTAAGTCAATTCCTACTTTTTTTTTTTTTTTTTCACTTTATTGCAGAAAAGTCCTTTATAAATAATTTTCATTCATTTTTTTAAGTTTATCTGGCGCCATCTATTGGTAGATATATGCAACTTAAAATCTAAAAAACTAAAATTAATTAATTAAATTAAATTACTGAATTACTATTTGAAAAACTGTATTAACATCAGTGTCATCCACTACAAGTTAAAAAAATGTGTTTGAACTCGAGTGGATGAATAAAAGTATTTTATGAACGATTGAAAATTTGAACAAGATATATATAGGGAGAGCGTGAGCTAATAGAAGGAATTGAAAAAAATACAATAAACATTATAAAGTGCATAATTTCAAATGGAATATATATCCATAATTTTAAAACAATGGATTTTGATTTTTAACGATTAAAAAACCATTTTGAGGAAAATATAGAAACTAACCAATTTCTACCTAGAAATAAGTGGAGAATGTGTCACTGTTCACCAAGCTAAACGGTTAGTAAAGTTCTCACAAGTGAATAGAAATGTGTTCGAATCTCGGCTATGCGCCTTTTCCATTTCTCTTACAATGGGCAACCTTAAATTTTACTTTTCAAGTACTGAACTGATTACATTTATAAATTTTTTGCCCTTTTTTTTTTAATAAAAGGTTACATTAAAATTTATAAAAAATTATATAAAAATAATAATTAAAACTTTAATCGTAAAAATAATTTTTATTTATTTATTTTTTGCGTCTGTAACTCGCTCTAATTGTAGCGAATTTTAAATTTTTTCGTTTTACCTTTTTCTTTTGAAAATTCAATTTCTTTTAATTTATTTCTTCACATCAATATTTTACAATGGTTTACTGGTATTCTGATCCATTTTGTTTCCATTTGGTTTTATTTGATATCGTTTTGGTCCAATTCTTTTGGTATCCAAATTTTTATGCGCATAAAAGGTCTTGGGTTAGGGTTAAAAGGTTATAAAGGTATAGAGGTATAAAGGTTAGGCCCCAACTGTAGGTCACACAAATAATATATGGACTCCTATACACGGCGTGTAAATTGGATCCACTTCCTCGTGGTGCACCCCGGGTAATGTCTTTTTGACTGCAAAGAGATCCCACATATCTAGCATTGTTAAAAATGCAAATAGACTGTGTAGATTATTTTAAACCTATATATTGGATACAATTCATGTGAACCTTCAAACAACTTGTATGGATAAGTAAATCCATATATGCTCGAATATTTCGAAGACACTATTAGTTCCGATATCAAAAGAAAATAGTCTCAGAAATATACCAATATTGAATTAACCACATACAACCCATGAGGAGATATGAATTATGATATAAAAGAAAATATACTCAGAAATATACCTATATGGTCTTTGAAGAATTATATATTAACTATGATATTAAAGGAAAATAGACTCAAAAATACACTAATGTTCAATTAACCACATGCAGTTTATGAAGACGTTTTAGCCATGATATTAGAAGAAATAGGGTAAATTTAATAACCCTAAAAAATAAATTGATGCTGTATAAGCCTAGTTAAATTACGAAGATATAATTATAATATTAAAGAATAACCAAATTCAATAGTCTCAGGACTATATCGATAATGATTAAATTCAGATAATCTATCCTATGTAAGAAACATCAATTTAAGACAAAATTATTGTAATTTTTTTTTTTTTAAAACATCAAGGACATCATACAATTACAGTATCTTGTTCATATATAATAAAAAGTATAAATTTCAATAAAATTTCAAAAAATTGAAAGTGGTCCATGGCATTTTTGACCGCTTTCCCAAAACAATACCCGTATATTTTATGGAAAAATATATACATTTATATAATAGTGGTTTCAATGTATCACTGGTTAATATGTGTAATTTTAATAAGAGTGGCCTGTTGGCCGGTACTCGGTGTCCCAAGTTTCGGGTTCGAGTCCCGGCGGTGCCATGGATGTTTGTAGTGGTTCGAATTCACTTTAAACTGTAGGTCTTGGTCAAAAATGACCGTTGGGCACAGGGCTGACAACCTTACCGTAAAAAGAAAATATATTTTGTTTCGGAATCTGCCAGTAGGCAGACGGCCTTGGCCCACCATGGGGCTATTGCGTCACTGATGATGATGATGAATTTTAATAACAATAAGTGTAATATACTCATGTCCGTAAATTAAGGATAATTCAGAATCACACAGAAATTGAACTCTAAAATAAATTTTCACCTGTAGAATTATCACACACATCTTGAAGAAGAACATGCAAATTACAGGAAACCACCAGATGAGGGATAGTACGTCACAATGACGAGAGTGTAAGAGAGGGTATATAAGGAATGGTGGCAAAGAAGTAAAATTGTTCACAAGAGCTTTAAAGCCTTTCAGTGCAACAACCGCATAGTTATGGCACAAAGGAAGCATTTGGATGATTTTTTACGTGGTAGAATTATCGGACGACTGGAATGTGGACGTACCCAGCTGGAAGTATCCGAGGAACTTGAATCGCCCAGAGTGTCATCTCCAGGCTTTGGCAACGATTCCAAGATGATGGTAATGTGAGTAGATGTTACAGGTCGCCCCCCGAGTTACAAAGCCGAATGAGGACCGGTATTTTAGCAGTTACTGCCAAAAGAAACAGACGGAGCACAGCATCAGACCTGTCTCGTCAGCTCTCTTCAGCTACCGGTACGACAGTTTCAAGGCAGACCGTGTACAGACGCTTATGGCATATTGGTCTCTATGCTCGTAGGCCTGTCGGATGTGTTCCACTTACCGCAACTCACTGTCGCCTGCGATTAACCTGGAGCAGAGAGCATGCATTGTGGACACCGCAACAGTGGTCTTGTGTGATGTTTTTCGACGACTCCAGGTTTAGTTTGCAGTCTGATTCTCGCCGGACTTTCATATGGAGAGCGCCATATAGCCGTTACCGCAAGAGAACACCATTGAACGACACCGTTACGGTGGTGCAGGATGGCTCATTTGGGGAGGAATTATTCTTGGTTCCAGAACTGACCTGCATGTTCAAAGTGTAACAATGACAGGCCACATTTATCGGAATGTCATTCTGGAACAACATGTACTTTTGTTTCGGGGCGCCATGGGTGCTGAATTTCTGTTTATGGATGACAACGCCCGTCCTTACCGTGCAAACATTGTAGACGAGTGCCTTCAATTGAAGGATATCACCCGTATGGATTGGCCAGCATTCTCACCGGACTTGAATCCAATAGAGCATGTGTGGGATATGCTTGGCCGACGAATTGCAGCCCGTCAACCCCTCCCACCTGTCAACCGGAACTTCGGAGGGCATTGCTTGATGAGTGGTGTAATATTCCCCCAAGATCAGATGGATAATTTGATACTCAGCATGCCTAGGCGTTGTAAGGCCTGTATTGCATCGTCCGGGAGACATACTCCATGTTAACCATCATACTAACCATGTTATACTGTTTGTTGTAATTCTTCTTTTTGAAATTTGCTCCAGGGAGTAAAAATCGCAATTTTTATTAATTATGTCAAACATATAGCATCTTTTTGCTCTTTACCTTTTGTTTAATAAATAGACTTTACAAATAAGTCAAATTTGTTTTGCTTCTGTCTCTTTCTTTGCCCGAACTTCATTATCCTTAATTTATGGACATGAGTGTAGTAAAAGAATAGGTATAAAATGTATATGTTACTGACTGAATTTTTTGCAACTAAATTTTTTAAATTTATCATTGAATTTTCCTTAAATTTATCATCGTCAAAGTAAGAGTAATATCTTTTTAAATAAATTTATGCATTCTTATTAATTTAGTTAGTTTTTGTAAATTATTTAAAATTAATTGTTAAATCTCAATTCTAATAGTCATCATTTAACATCCTTTTTCAGCGGCTACTAAAAGCTAATTATTTCAAAAATATGTTTTTTTTTGAATAATCTTCTACATGCCAGAAAACATATCATGCGTTATTTATGTATCGTATATTCCCATATAACCTAGAATGCATTTTTTTCTTCAAAAGTTTACCAAACTTCAAAACCCGTTTATAAGTCGAAATGAAAATAACATCTTATTTGTTTGTTTATTAGCTCACTTGGTAGACAGCAACATCTAGATCAAATCAAAGAAACCGTGTGGTCTCATGGAGGGAGGGAAAGGGAGGGCTGCTTCTGTTGTGATGTGTAGGCACAAGTCTGACTTGGCTCCGTGACGCTGACTTGATGACAATCTTGACGCTCGTGATGCTCTACAGTCATGTTAGACAGGGACTTACGGCTTAAAATGTATTTCTAACCTCTACAAACATCCATAGAACCGCCGGAACTCGAACCCGAAACTGGGGTACCAAGTGCCAGAGCACTAGTCACTCGGCCATCAGGCTCTGAAAATAGCATCTTGTAATAATAATTCCCGTATAATTTCTGACAGGAGGAGAGCTGTCAGAGGTAATCACTTTGCCAATGGAAGGGTTTTTCAGTTTTGGGACAGCCGGGATTCAAATCAAAACCTGTGGCACAGAGCGCCAGAGATTTATCGTGCTGATTCCCAACAAGTACTATAAAAAAAAAAATTTTTAAAGTCAATTCCTACTTTTTTTTTATTGCGAAAGAAAGAAAAATTCGTAAAATACTAGATAAGAACTTATCTTACTGAACATTTCCTTTATTTAAAACAAGTAACATAAAAAAAAAAAAAAATTTTAAAAGTCAATTCCTATTTTTCATTCATTTTTTTAAGTTTATCTGGCGCCATCTATTGGTAGATATATGCAACTTAAATCTAAAAAAAAAAAAAAACTAAAATTAAATTTAATTAATGAATTAATATTGGAAAAAACTGTATTACTTCCAGTGTCATCCACTACAAGTTAAAAAAAAATGTATTTGAACAAGTGGATGAATAAGATGTATTTATGAACGATTGAAAATTTGAACAAGATATATATAGGGACAGCGTGAGCTAATAGAAGGAATTGAAAAAAGATGCAAAAGCGTTTCGTTCGTCATCGCTTGTATGATTTAAAATATGATATCTTAGTTCCAAAATCCCTTCCATCCTATATTCCAACCTAGGCGTGGTTGTTAAAAATTGAGAACTCACAACTTCTTCCACATTATTCTCAAACACTGTAAATGTGGACCTCAGTTCTAGCGACTGTGATGTGATGTAGTAGAAGTGCAGAAATCAATTTATCCTCCAGGTCGCTCTATCATTTTTTTTTCAAAGGTTAACTCTTTTAACCTAAAATAATTACTCTTTTTTAACACAACATTTCAATTTGCTGTTGATGATCTAATCCAGGGGTCTCCAAACTTTCCAGCCTTAGGGCATACTGTTTACTGCAGTAAGTACCAAGGGCCAAAACCGTTTTAATTTTTCTGCCATTATCTACAATTTCTAGACCAGTCGAGCGAGCATATACATGCTAACTACAAACTATTGTCAGTGAAAAACCCCGCGGTTTCACTCGCGTTAATTTATCTTTTCCGTTCCTGAGGGATTTTCAGGATAAAAATCATATGTTCGATTCAGGATATATACGTTCCAAACATCGATATACATACATATGCGATACGCTTTACCCCAACATAACTGCCGAGGGTTATCGCGGGATGTTCACTAGTCTATAATGTTAGTGGGATTCATTTCAATTACTGGCTAGTTGTCATGCTTAAGTTAAATTTTCCGCGTATTATGCTTGCCATTAAGCTTTACCTAGCAAGTCAATAAAACCGAGTTATCATCATTTTTTTTTTTTATCCAACTTATTACAGCAGCAATAAGCTATTCGCTGTCGCGGGCCGTAGTTTGGAGACCCTGATCTAATCCAATATTTAGAAAGTTCATCGTTACTTACTAAGCTAACTGAACGGATAACTGTGATGGGTTTATTACGATGCAAATGCTGAGTGCCGTAAGGGATTTGCTTGGAAAACAATTATATTAATGGCAAATTTTCAAATTTTCGACAATTCAGAAGCACTGTCAGTTCAACTCAAGGGAATAGTTACTCGAGCCCCGATGTGAGGCATTTATTGTTTTAAGCATAGTCAATCGCAATCAAGCACGAACAGTTCTTGTTTTTATTGTCTTTTAATTTTTTGAGGGTGAAACTCTGTCGAATGTGTTGAGAGTTCAAGATGGCAAGAATCCGGAGGAATGATATAATACTTCTATTCTTGGTTGTTGGTAAGATTAAGATTTTTTTCTTTATTATTTAAGCTGAATAATTTTGTGATGTATAGTAGCAATAGTAGTTGTACCCTATATAGTAGTAATCAAACTTAAATTCTTCATAAAATCATTGGTATATCTATCTATTTATGTAAATAATGAATTAATGTATATGTGCATGTCTGTGTTTCATGCATATTCTTAAATTTTAATAATTTAAAATTATAAAACTCAGCTTATTTTTTTTTTCGATCTATTTTTTAAATCTAAATTCAATTTTAATTTCTTTAAAATTCATAGCCACAGAGTAAGAAAAATACTTTTTATATTTTTTACGCAAAATCATTATTTATTGCAATAAGAACTTTAATGGGCCTGATGGCCGAATGGCTAGCGTTCTGGCGTTAGATACCACAGGTATCGGGTTCGAGTTCCGGCGGTGCCCTGGATGTTTGTAGTGGTTCGAATCCACTTTAAACCGTAGGTCCCCTGTCCTAATTGGATCGTAGAGTGAGCTGCGGGGGCATTGTTACTCCGCGTCCGTGGCTTACCATCAAGTTACACGCGCCCCCTGGGTAATGCAAACTCGAGTAACATCAATGCAGCCCTATGGCGGCGAAAGAGACTTGGTCTATTTGCCAGCTGCATTAGAAGAAAAAAAAAAAACTTAGCTAATGGCGCCATCTAGGGAGGTAAAGTTGTAGAAATATAACCTGAAAAAATTTCTAATCTTTGAGACAAAAAATTTTTTTTAACTAACATTAACCTGTAGTGTATTCTTAATAATTTTTTTTATTTTATTTCTTGGATACGAAAATTTTTATATATAACTCAAGGATGTATATTAATTTGAGGGAGAGTTATTTAAAATGTGAAACCTTTTAATTTTGTTCAGATATTTTTCCTTATTTTTTATTTTGGTAGGCTTTTGACTTCTATCACCGTGAAAAGTCGGGTTAGTTTAATTGCAAGTTAAAAAAATATGAACTCTAATTACACACGTGTATACTACGTAAATATTTCTTATGTAGGGTTTTTTATACGTTAAATGCATAAAAATGAGCTTATATTTACAAAGAAAATAATAAATGCCAAACAAGAATAAACTTTACTTCATGAAATATTTTATTAATTCTTAAACTGATCAGGAAAGATTGTTACGACTGTTTTATTTTGCTACTCTGGATAACTTTTTCTTTGTGCACTTATTCAATTTCTTTCTTAACTACAACTCTTAAATTGCATAAATTAAGTTCGGTCAACATCCCAATTTGTTCAAATATGATCTAAGGAAACTTTAAAGGTTGGAATTTCGATTAAAAGAAATTTTTTTGCCTATTGGCATTTCTATATTGAGGATTTTCATCAAATTAAAGAAATATTTTACATGGCTCAGCTTGATGCGTTGTCCTTGTGCTTTGTTATAATGGTCTACCCTACAGTTTCCATTCAGTGCTATTTGCTTAAAAATTTCTAAATATCTTAACTTACCGAATTTATTACTTTGATTTGAAATTCATTTAAAAAGGTTGTTATTGATAAACCATTAATTTTGTAGGATTTTTTTTTTGGGGGTTTTCAAATGTTAAATCATTGGAAACCCATAGTTCTGGGTTATCCATTTTAATTATAAATAGTTAATAATTATTAACCCTTTGCAGTTGAATTTTTTTCATTCGTATTACCAGCAACTCGAAGTGATTTTAGTGAAAAGATCATATTCACATGCAAGTTTGATATACGCATTAAAAGAAAACGCATTATTTATATTGTTGTTTGCATTGTCTCCGTAGCGGAGCCCCTCGAGTGCAAAGGGTTAATATCCATTTAAATTATAACCCAGTAGTCACTTCTATCCTAGGTTATTCATTAGGGTTACCCACCTAATGGCAATAAGAGACGACGACTCTTTGAGAGTTGTCAAAATCGCGACAAGTAACTTTATTTTAACGAATTTTCAATTAAAACAATTGCATTAAAAATGCCAACTCTTGTTACTTTGTGAATTTAACCAGTTTGATGATCAACCCAGGAACTACCATCACACTTTGCAGATGCTAACGCAGTTGCCAAAACCGACTAATTCCTCGTAACTTTAAGAAGCCACAAATCACGGACTTCAACTGCCCTAGGAAGTTGGCATCAGTTAGCAGACTCGGAACTAATCATTACAGAGGGATGAAGATTCTCCCAGACAAGACCAGGGAATGCATCCCCTGTAGAAATTGCCCCAACGCTTTCCTAACACCTAAGCTCATGCTAGAGTGCTCAGTACTCACTCCCCATGTTTTGCAATTGGGTATGGTGCCAATTGAGGCCAACTTAAGACAAGTCCTGTATAGTGAAGCGGCGCCATTGCTAGAGGCCGCTATCGTGAAGACTTTTGACTTGATCTAACTTTGATATTTATATTTTAAATCCATGGACACGATAACAACCAGTTTGATATAATTAAAGGACTTGTATAATTGAATAACCTTATCAATACTATGGAATAATTAAAGTTGCAAATATCAACAACAAATATTGTTTCATTATCATCCAAGCATTTTAATTTAAATCAATGAAAAATATTAATCAAACTTCGACTTTTTTTGGAGGGTAGTAATCTTTTTATTCACTAGTATTTGTTTATAAAAGTGTTGATATACTATAGTAATGCAAGATGAAAATAAAATTTTTTTCATAGTTCAATTACATTTATTTTCTTATGAAAAAAATATAGATCACTTATAAAACTATAGTAATTTCCGTGTATACTGTAGTTTTAGGTGAACTTTATTTGCGTCAGCTTAGTTCTTTTTTCTTTTTGTCAATTTTCATTGAATTCCCTGCTAAGAATTTAAATTAGTATGACATTTTTAAATCTAAAAAAAAACTTTTGATACTAAAATATAAAAATTAATGCGTCAAAAGATTATTAAAGTAAAAAAAACAAAAAAAAAAAAAAAAAAAAATACGATAAAAAAACAAATGTGTACAGGAAAAGTATTTAATGTAATGACGAGCAGTTGTGGTTAAATAAAGTGCTTTGCTTAGAATATAACAATCGATTTCGAACATGTAAATTATTTAAATGCTAAATGAATATATCTTGCAGATTTTAAAATAGAATAAATATATTCGTTAGAAATAAATATCAATATCACTAAAGATTGTAAATTTGGCTTTTAAAGCCAATTTTTTCTCCCCCATGCAACATGGATTGGCATATAAGGCTTATGCTATTTCTCCTCTTAGTAAAAGTACAACTGAATTAATTATGGCTAAAATATTTGCTTGTTTATTCATGTTCAATCTACCTTTACAACGGAAAAGCCTTCGGCGGTTTTTAAGATTTACTGGTCTGTCCAACCAAAGATAGGCACCAAGAAATTCCAATTATTTTTAAGGTATAATCCCCTTTTAATTGGCAGGAAATCATGGTAGCTGGATAAAAATAATTTCTTCGTGTTTGTGAAGTGTAACAACTTCATTAGCAATTAAGCAAATTTTTTAAATTGTTTCCAAGTGTTGTATTTAATTAATCTAAACTTATTTTGATAAGTAACAAGAAATTAAACAGTTTTAGAATCAAATGGGATAATGTATAATTTTATTTTAATGCTAAAATTTACATTAATTGGTGTAAAATTAAAGTTTTAGAAATGGAAACCATTTTTGAAATGCATATTCAACTAACAAATACAAGTTTAAATTTTTCCCAATATTTTCTTTACAATTTTAATAAAGTTTTATTATTTGATACTTTATTTAAAATCTTTAAATAAAGTATTTTAACGATTGTGTCATTTTTTAGCCGCCATCTATTTGTATGCAGAAAATCTGGGAAAATTTCTTGGATTCGCGTCCCAATCTTCCGATAATGATTCTGAAAATACTGATTCTGAAAATGTTTCTGAAAATAGTGCTTCTGAAAATAATGAAACAGAAATGCATTTGACCAGAAAACTGCTTTCCCATGAAGATGATGCATTTGAAGATTTGCTTGAATCTATACCTGGTTTGAAGCTAGTGCAATCGAGAATGCATACAAATGATGAGGAAGCCATTAAGGAACCAATCCTAGGCACTAAAATCAGGTTCAGAAATTTAAGGCAAAAGCGGGATACCCCGATCAATGATAACTATGCCTGGAAACTCCATCTCAACGTAACTAAACATGGAGAGATTTTTGATATGTCGGTGCTTGCTGAAGATTTGCAAACTAGGACTAAGAATAGGAAGGATAACTATCTCGATATGGCTCTCTACTTAGAAGGGGGCGAGCGTGATGATTCTTATGAAGAATTACATCAAGCCTGGGACAGTTTGGGACCATTTCTAAAAAAATTGTACAAGAAAAACATAAATGATCTTAACAAAATACACGATAACGTCGATACAGAAGTCGTTATTACTGAAGAGCCTACAGAGGCCAGTCGATCCATGCAAACAGTGGACAAGGGGAGGGAACCAAAGTTCCTCTTTGGTCTTCTGAATTTTGGCGGAAATAGCGAGAATCCCCCTTTCGAAGAAGGCAGTGGTAGTTCTCTTGAAAAAGAAGTTTCTACCCAAGACAATAATATACCTGCAGGGGTCACAAACGTGAATTCAGGAAATGTAATGAACTCAACTGTTGCTCCATTGGACACAAATTCTCCAACCGGAATGGAACTTTTGGGTACATTGGAACTAGTATCAAAAGAATCCACGATTATAAAAACCGGTTTTGAAGGTGAATTGAATTTAACCGAAGATCTCTCCAATAGCAATTTCCAAACTGATATGCCCAAGACAGAAGTGGAATCTTTAGGTACACCAGAATTAGCATCAAAAGAATCAACCATTATAAAAACTGGTTTTGAAGGTGAATTGAATTTAACCGAAGATCTCTCCAATAGCAATTTCCAAACTGACATGCCCAAGACAGAAGTGGAATCTTTAGGTACACCAGAATTAGCATCAAAAGAATCAACCATTATAAAAACCGGTTTTGAAGGTGAATTGAATTTAACCGAAGATCTCTCCAATAGCAATTTCCAAACTGATATGCCCAAGACAGAAGTGGAATCTTTAGGTACACCAGAATTAGCATCAAAAGAATCAACCATTATAAAAACTGGTTTTGAAGGTGAATTGAATTTAACCGAAGATCTCTCCAATAGCAATTTCCAAACTGACATGCCCAAGACAGAAGTGGAATCTTTAGGTACACCAGAATTAGCATCAAAAGAATCAACCATTATAAAAACCGGTTTTGAAGGTGAATTGAATTTAACCGAAGATCTCTCCAATAGCAATTTCCAAACTGATATGCCCAAGACAGAAGTGGAATCTTTAGGTACACCAGAATTAGCATCAAAAGAATCAACCATTATAAAAACGAGTTTTGAAGATGGACTGAATTTAACCGAAGATCTCTCTAACGCCAATTTCCAAACTGATATACCCATGACAGTAGTGGAATCTTTCAGCGTACCGGAACCCATTTCCAAAGTTGTTGGTGTAACCCCTGACATATCCGATCCTATTTCTAATGAGCCGAAGTTTACACGCTCGAGTATGGAAAATGAACTGAGTTTAACCACATATGATTTAAAATTAAACCCTCGCATAGGAATGATGCCAGAAACAGAATCTTTCATTGTAGAATCGACGACTCTGGTTCCCACAAATGAAAAATTTGATTTTTTGCAAGATTTAAGTTCGGATTCTAACTTAGAAACGTCTACAGACTTGGTGGAAAGAACTTCTCTATTTGATTTACCTTTTGCGGCAACAACGATAGAACCGGAGTCTCCATTTACATCTGAGCAACTGAGAGAATTCTGTGTCCGTTTAATGGGTGGAATTGGGAAGTCGTCTAGATCGGTTGACGAATCCTCGAAGTTCGATGGAAGCGGTGATTTGGATTCTTTAGAAGAAAAAGAAGGTAAAATAAGCACGGATGTTCCATCAATTCTTCCTGAAGTATCAACTGAAGTAACTGTTAAACCGAATAGTCAAAGGGTGGGCCTATTTGCTAATCTTTGGAACAGACTTACTGGCGGAAGATTCCGACGATTAAATCAAGATATTGACATGACTATGGATATTGGAGATGATAGTTTCATCAGTGAAGAAAAAGGAATGTTTCAGAGTTTAAGTAGCACTGAATCTGGCAGTAATCAGAACGTTGAAAATTTAATTACCGAAGACGACAGTGCATTAACAGTTTTAGATTGTGAAACCTTCTTCAACATTATGAAAAGAGATCCAATTTTTACGAAACCAAATTTATTGGACATTCTTATTAACCCGCATCTGTTGAATATAGATACAGATGAATTTAATTTTACTGAAATTAAAGATAAACAAATGCGCTTTTTGAGCGAGGGTCCGGATTCAGAAGAATCTGAAGTTGAAGCTATTACTCTCTTGCCAATATCCGAGAAAGAATTACGAAATTTTCATTTATTAAGTACTGAGGTGGCAAATGATGGATTTTCTGATGAGTTTTTAATTCAGAAAGAGGCGATTACAGAGTCGACAAATAAAATATTTAAAGATTTATTTTCCGACAGTCCACTAACATCCAGCGATGTGGCTTCGTCTATTGCCCAAGAGAGCTTTGATAGTGGAACAATGGATAAGTCTAAGATTGGAAATCTAATGAAAGAAAAAGAAAATTCAGAAACTTCATTTACCGAAAGAAGTTCAGCTTTATTGAATGAGCAAATCTCTACTCAAGTAACACCTGAAGTTAAAAAACCTTTATCACAATCAAATTTTGATACTACGACGGAAAAGTTTTTAGAAGCTTCAACAAAGATAGATAGCAGGATTTTTAGCTGGTTAAACCGGGGTAGTGGTAATGCAGAAATTCAGCAACTCAATAAATTAAGTACACAAAAAATGGATGAAATTGAAGAGGCATCGTTTCATCCAGATTTGATTAATTTCGGTAGTGGAGATGGAGAATTTACAGACCGATTTTCTATTGATGAACAGCACACAACTACAGATTCTAATATTAAACCAAGAGTTTTGGGGAAATGTTCGGATTTGAGAATGACATCAGTGAAAGAAAAGTAACCACCAAGCCAAAAGATCCCCTATTCAAGAGTTTAGTACGCTTGGGCCATCTATGAGCAAATCAGACGAAGATATTATCAAAGTTTTCGAAGAACAAGAACATCTTTCGGAAAACGAGCATGTAGTACAAGAGAAAAATGCCGAAATAAGATTGGTGTCAGAAGATCAGACATCTTCCGTTGATACTGCAGGGGATGGGAATGATGAGGAATTAAACCGTCGATTTATTGGACTTCCAAACTTTTTTGGAAGCGGAGATGGTAGACAACTTATTGAAGAACCAGATCATGGGAACTGCTCCGACGTTGCTCTGCCACCATTCCCAGTTTACGATGATGGATCCGATGCCGTTTCTAACTTCACAGAAACTCCTTTGTTGGTTGACCCATTAACAAGCGAAATCATTTCAAATGTTTCAATCTATGAAAAAGGTAGGCACGACTTGGAAGAATATTATTACAATGAATTTACCCTGACGCAGTCAGACAATATAGAAGACTTCTCCGAAATGAAGTCGACACTTGCGTCAAAAATGGACCCAAATTACGATTTCTACGAGGAACATGAAGATTCTGATGTCAAGATTCGTTTTAAAGAAACTATGGAACATACTGAAAGCATATCTGAAAACTTTTCTTCTGAAATATCGGAATCTTCCGCAACAACACGCGCGGAAACGATAATCCCTGAAGAACGTAGTTTCATTGGTAATCTATTTTTGGGCAGTGGAGCAGGTGGTTTGTTCGATGATAACAGCGAAATAAACTTGGTCGAAGAAGTCGAAAAGACTACATTGTCTCCAGTTCCCTCTCCTGGGCGGAGGGGGCCAGATTTCATGACGAATGGCCTATTGAGCTGTTTGAAATCGATGCGACTGCAACTCAGAAAGAAACGTTGCCATCTCCAGTCTCTCCCGATTCCCGAAGGCAGTCTCGACTTGATGACTTGAATTTTGAAGTTAGACCTGTTGAACAGACGGATAATCCGGTTCAAACGCAAGATGTTTCTGATGTTTTCAATGATACACCACCAAGTTCCAAAGACGAAACTCTAACACCTAGCAGGAAAGAAATAACAGATGACGGTAATGAACCAGGACAAATATTTGAACAGGCATCTAGTGAACAAACATCCATTTCAGAAACCAGAAAGCCATTTAAAATTGTGCAAGAAACCACCGTTACAGACGGTATCTTCAGTACATTAAGTAGTACGCCATTTGACTTTGATGGAAGGCCAAAAACTACTGCATCCGTTATTCGATATTGCAGATCTGCTAAAGAATGTGACAGCAGGTTAAATGAGCGTTGTGTCACCTTAGAAGGCCAAGGTGTCTGCGAGTGTGGCAGGGCTTTTATAAGACATCCGAGAACCAGAGTTTGTGAAGGTAAGTCAATAAATTTATTAACCCAATTCCTTTATTGAGCGAGAATATTAGATATTTTATTATTGTAGATCCTCGTTATACCACCATGTGGTGGTCAAGTTGCTAGCGCTCTGGCCTTTCGCACCACAGGCTTCAGGTTCGAATCCTGGAGGTGGCATGGATGTTTACGAGTTGTTGGGAATCCCCTTTAAACTATAGGTCCCGGTCTTTTTAGCCCTCGTGTGCACAAGATGACCGTAGAGTGACAAACCAAATCTCGTTATACCACACTTTTATATATCAAGCATTCTAAAATTGCACTGGCATTGTTTTATAAAGAAGTCACTCAACAAAGTCGTCTGTTATCTTCCTTTGTTTCCGAATATATGAGGAGGGGTTACTATACATTCTAATGTACAGGGTGATTTATAATTGAAGTGCCCCTTTCAAAATGCCGTAAAAAAAAAAAAAAAAAAAAAAAAAAAAAAAAAACCTCGTCACAATGAGTTTAAATTTGAATTGAAGACAGTTGAAGGGGAAATGGTATGGCCTCCCAAAAATTCCGATTTTTCTATCTAATTTGGTATGATCTTGCCATGGTGGAGGGGCTTCCCCTAACAGTGTTAGTGTGTTGAATGACTTCGAAGTCATTTTTTCCGTCGAAACAATCAAGCACATTGAAACTACAGTTGGTTTAATGTGCAACTCATGCCAAATACGTTGTCATTTCGATTCAAAATATCACTGGCAGCCTTTCTCAGCTAATCTCACTTTCATTATGCCGCTCACAGCACCATCTATTAAGACACTTTGGAACTTTTTGATGCCGTACTGTGCTTCAGTTCAAATTTCAACTCATTCTGACGAGTTTTTTTTTCCCCTTCAGCATTTTGAAAGAAGGACTTTAATTATCCTCATGTATAATGAGGACTTACTAGCCCTTTTAATGTACAGTTACAGAAAGTTTAAATTAATGAAAGCAGGAAATAAATTTAAATTATTTCATCTTTTTGCACAGTGTGCAGTCTAATCTCCATCCAAAGATGGTACATTATTCTATGACAGTATGAATCTTAAATGGTGTAGATTCGTAATCTCAGCGTAGACATGGCCTGATGGTTAATTGTCTGTCGCTCTGGCATTTGGTCGGAATCGTGGCGGTGGCATACACCTAAACTGTAGGTCCCGGTCTAATTGGCCCAAAGTGTGCAAAAATTGATCGTAGAGCGACAAGCCAAACCAAATCTCAGCTTGCATTTTTTTTTTTTTGCAAGTAAAAAACAAGAGAAAAATAAGACGAAGCGAAGCTTCTTGGTAAAGCGTTCTTGAATCGTCTTGGCTATAGAACTTTAACTAGTTTCTTAAACTTTGCTTTTAAAAGTTTTTAGACTAATCAAAAGCAACGATGCTTTTAGCAACTTAATTCCCTGCATTTATACATGGTCAGCTACAATAAACTATATTTCCCAGTTATTCTTATTGAAGTTATTCACATTCAAAATCACGGATATCTTTTTCGATGTATTTTTAAAATTATTAATTATTAAGATTTACTGAAGCCTTAAAAAATCAAGATTTAATTGAGTAAGCTCTAATAGTTAATTTAATCTCGGCTCTGTTTTTTATTTAAAAAAAATATTTTAAAATATTCAGTGAAACTATAAGTTTTTGAATTTGGTAAATTTAATTCGTTAAATTTCTTTCTGAATATTTTTCGTAAGCTTTTAAATAAATTTCAGCGGTCTGATGGCCAATCGACTAGAGCTCTGGCCTTTGGTGCCACAAGCTTCAGGTTCGAATCTTGGATGTTTGTTGGTGGTTCGGAATCTATGTTAAACTGTAGGTCCCGGTCTAATTAGCTCAAAGTGTGCAAAAAGTGACCATAGAGCGGCAAACCAAAACCAAACTAAATAAATTTTATTAGAACAGACTTTAGATAAATTAAAAAAATGTTCAAGCAATAAAGACGATAAATTACTTTCAAAAATATTAAATTAAATTTTAAAGATAATATTTGATATTGAGATGTGCCAGTTAAAAAATGATACATTGCTTTAAATATTAAATCATTTGTTCAATAGTTCTCGTACACCTTATACGTTATAAAATAAAGCGAATTTATTTAATTTTCTTTAATGTATCGTATTGCAAATGAATTCTATTGACATATTGCTTGATACTTTTAAATTTCCTATGTTAAAGGGTTGCGAAATAAAGGAAAACAAATTAATCTGGCGAAAGTCTAGAGCTCCAATAGCTTATCGAATTCATCATTGCGATCAAATGTTCGTGAAATTAGAGTATTAAGGTCATTGCTCTCTTCAGATATCGTCTGAATCATCTCGTAGCCTGCAGGTCGCAAGGCTTTAGATTTCTTTTCAATGTCTGACATTTATAAATAAAAAAAAAAAAAAAAAAAAATTAAAGATTTATTGATAATTGGTTAGTAAATTCGATATATAAAATACCAAATAACTTTATTGAAAGTAGGATTTGATAACGACTCGATCAATTTTTGATCTTGATATTCAAAATCAAGTTTCGTGCTTACCAGTATTTTATACATGAAAATAAATGAAACAATTATTGGATCAGCGTGACTTCTGGCAACCTGCTCCGCTGGCGAGTATTGGTGCAGAGGTTCAGTCTGCTGGCGGCTTTAATACTGATTCAAAAAACGAGGAGCCTCGAAGGCGTTTGTGGTGTTGAGCATCTTTCCTCGCGAGTCGGACAACTACCACTACATCGCTATGCCTAGAGCTGAGTTGCCCCTTTTACAGTTTGGGAACGTTGTGGGTGAGACAGAAATCTGACTGGGCACCTTGACGCTCTACGGTCATATGAAACCGGGACCTACGGCTTAAAGTGGATTCGAACCACTACAAACAACCAGGGCCCCGCCGGTATTCGAATCCTATACTTGTGGTACCCTAGCGTCTCCCATACGATACGTAAATGAGGTAGTTCCTTCTAAACGTCCTCCGCGGCCTGATAGCAATTAGCTAGAGCTCTGGCCTTTGGTTTCACAGGCTTCAGGTTCGAATCTTGGAGTGGCATGGATGTTTGTAGGTGGTTCGGAATTAACTTTAAGCCTTAGGTCTTAGTATCCTATAACTGTGTGAACCACCAGAGCCCAATCAGATTCCCCTCCCATCATTCCCAAACTGTATAGGGTCAACTCGGCTCTAGGCACAGTGATGTGATGTTGTGGTGTAGTAAGTTTGGTTCGGAATCCACTTTAAACTGTAGATCCCAGTCTAATTAGCTAAAGTGTGCATAAAATTACCATAGTGTAACAAACTAAAAGCTAAGCGCCCTCCTAGAAGGCACTGCGCTGCTTCAACGACACGGACTTCTTACCAACGGGTGTCCCATCAAAAACGAAAGCTGACCCCTTCTTCCCTCTTTCCATGAGGGATACGACGACAACACCGAAACATAAAATGTAATGTAATTTTTGTATCGTGTTTTACGAAGAGGATAAAATTAAACAATATTTATTAATCAATATCATGAGTTTTACGACTTTATTGTAGCATTTTGTTCAATTCCTTCTATTAGGTCACACTCTCTCTATATATATATCTTGTTCAAATTTTCAGTCGTTCATAAAATGCTTTTATTCATCCACTCGAGTTCGAATACATTTTTTTTTTTTTTTAACTTGTAGTGGGTGACACTGGATGATAATACAGTTTTTTCAAATACTGATTCATTCATTAAATTTAATTTTAGTTTTTTTTTGGATTTAAGTTGCATATATCTACCAACAGAGGGCGCCAGATGAACTTAACAAATTGAAATTTCTTTATAAAGGATTTTCTGCAATATAGTGAAAAATTTGATTTTTTTTATTTTTTTTTAACGTGTTTTTCAATCTATTACAGAAAGTCCTTTATAAAAAAATTTCATTTTTTAAGTTCATCTATCGGTAGATGCATGCAGCTTAAATCTAAAAAAAAAACTAAAATTAATTAATTAAATTTAATGAATGAATTAATATGTGAAAAAACTGTATTAACATCCAGTGTCATCCACTACAAGTTCAAAAAAAAATGTATTTGAACTTGAGTGGATGAATAAAAAAGTATTTTATGAACGATTGCAAATTTGAACAAGATATATATATATAGGGAGAGTATGAGCTAATGGAAGGAATTGAAGAATAAAATTATTATAAATTAACCAATATCATGAGTTTTACGACTTTATTGTAGCATTTTATTTTCCAGCTCCTATTGTTCTAAGAACATCGATGAGACTTCCCAGCGAAGTGTTCCACAGAGATTTGAAAGATCGATCCTCTCATCGCTTCAAAAAATTGAGAAAAGATGCAATTGCCACTGTAAGTTACGCGCATTTTATCTAATTTCTGCTTGTAATGATTTTAACTGAGTTCATGGTGTGAGTAACACGCATAAGGCGTAGTTATCAATATTGTAAATATGGACTAGAGCAGGGATGGACAAACTACGGCCCAATTTCGGCCGTCCGGAAGGTTCTATCCGGCCCGTGGATAGAATTTTAATTTGCCGGTCGAGACAAATTAAAATAAATATATATTTATATATTACATATCCATCTCCTTTTCTACTTTGATTACATTTTTCTTTTTTTTTTTTTTCAAAGGACTGGTGATCTTTTTACTTTATTTTTGTTCTACAAAACATAAATCGACGGAAATAGCAAGCACATGCAGCTTTCAATCGTTAAAATGTTAAAAGTGGAGGTTCTTTGTTAGTTATAGCTGTAGATTGGCGCCAAGAACCTTTTTCTCTCTCGGGAGCAGACATATGGTAATTCAATATGGGTGAATTAGACCTCGCAATGTGGCAGACTGCACATTTAAGTTCCACCCAGCGGCATTTTTATTTTAGCGAGAGTTCTAATATTATTGATTGCGTAAGGTAAGATTGCGGACATATAGCATCATTGTGAAGGTAATGAAATTATTAAAAAGTATGGCGTAGCTAGTGCTTGTTTGGGTTATTCGTATAATATTTCAAACCCAAAATGGCTGCTAAAAACATAAAGAAGTTGATTCAGAATGCCGTGCTTTTAATGATGAATGGACCTGGAAATATTTTTTTCAGTTGCTATTTCAGAAGTAGACTGACAGATGAACATTTAGCTTCGTTCCTTAGAATCAGTACATCTCACTTCGAACCTCAATATAAGGAACTTTTAAAAATGAAATCGCCATTTATGAATTTCATTAACATATATAAATTCTAATACTTGTATATTGGTTTTCAAAATATTAGAAAAGTTTATCTTGGCCGTCAAACGTTTTTTTTTTTTTGGCCCGCGACCGAAAAAGTTTGATTCCTGGTGGGTATCACGTTGAGTTATCGAACTATGAGCTTTGTTCATTCAAATTACAATGCTATATTGTAGTACGCCCATAATGATGCAGCCTGGATACTGCTGAATCTGCTACACATATGTTAAGTATAGTGATACAAAGGGCTGTTATCTTTTGATAACATTGTAAATATTATAGGGAATGTTTCTTTAAATTATTTTCGTAACGAAATCTTTTTGGAAAAAAAAAATGGTTATCGTTTATAGGAAGTTCTTCCTTTCATGATTGGAAAGCAAATTTTTAAAATTGGGGAATTTTTTATTTATTCTTTAGGCATTTGGCATCGCTATTTATTTTACCATCCAGCATGTCTCTTTCTCTTAATGAAGTTTAAATTTGCTGTAGCTGTATGTTTACTTTAATTAAATTATGTAACAGATGGATAGGAGAGGAGGAGAGAATTTTTTAGGAGAGGATCTTTTTTTCCAGGTACTCCGTAAATAGTACTACCTTTTGACTGGTTTACATTTGGGAGACTCTTAAAAAAAAAATTGGGAAAAATGTCATAGCTACTCCAAAAATAATGAAGGCAAAGACTATATAAACGTATACGCTATATTTTAAATTCTATCTCAAAATGGTAATTACTGGGGCGGGCCTGAATGGCCGAGTGTCTGGCGCATGGTGCCACAGGTTTCGCGTTCGAGTTCCGGCGGTGCTATGAATGATATTTGTAGGGTTCGGAATCCACTTTAAACCGTAGGTGCCGGTCTAATGACTGTAGAGCATTGGGCTGACAATTCTACCCCATAAAATCAGTCAGCGTTGCGGAGCTACAGTCAGACTTCTCCCTACGGGTGCTCCATCACAACAGAGACTACCCCACTTCTCTTCAACAATGAGACCACACGGATTCGTGGGCTTAGTCTATATACCAAGAGGGAAAGGAAACAACAGATCGAAAAAAAATATTCATTATTTTTTTTTGTATCATTGCGATATTAAACTTAACATATGAAAGACGTTAAGTAACTTGCCTAGCCTCTAAAAATGATTCTGGAATCCATAACGATGACTTAGCGTGATAATAGAGTTTTTGCATAACTTTTTTAATCGTCCGATATTTTTCTTCCTAAAGCGCATGGTCATATGAAACATTGTACCTGCGTTTCTGTAATATTGCACTACTGAGCATGCGCGATGGGAAGAAAAATATCGGACGATTAAAAGTTATGCAAAAACTCTATCACTATGGTCAAGTCATCGCTATGGTTCTTATGCAAAAAGTATCTAACAGGGTTTTTGCATACCGTATTTTATCGTCCGATATTTTTCTCTCCCTAGAGCGCATGCTCATAGGAAATTGCGCATGCGTATCTAATGTTTCCCATGAGCATGCGCGCTAGGGAGAAAAATACCATATTAAACTCTAACGAAGAATGATAATGATTAAGCAAGTGATGAGGTTATGGGGCCATTGTATCAAGATTGTTTCTAGCTGTGTATTATTCTTACAGATGTGGGTGCTCCTCCAAGAAGACCCTACTCTGTATTCGAGCGTCGCCAGCGTGGATGTCGCTGGTTTCGAGAAGGGCAGTCTGGTCGTTCACTGGGAACTGGTGCTGGCAGCGAACGAGAACGAAAGCATTTCGGAAGTGGTGCAGCTGGTGGACGAAGACATCAAGGAGGCCTTCAAGGACGAGGAGCTGCTCAAAAAGGCTCCGCTCAACGTCGAGAACGCCATGCTGCTATCCGTGTCCAATGGTAGGTGTTCTCAAACAGCAAGTATAAAACAATCTGTTCACTGCGCATATTAAAAACTGTAAATAAAACATTACATCCTGGTGCTTATAAAATTAAATTAACAATTACAATAAGCTTAAATAAACTTTTAAAATATAATGCATTTAATGTTACGACATTGATACTGAACACAAGATGCCTCGCAGTTTTGATTCCGTCGGTGGATAAAAGCCAAATTATGCTTAATTGTTTGAAAGGGTGCAAAGTCTTCCGAGATATTCAAATGAATCGGATTATTGGTATTATTTTGAAAATAAATAAGCAATTTTAACTCTTCAGTACCTGCATGTTTGAAATTTTGTTCTTTCAATCTTTTGGATATTCTTCTTTGGAAATTACTTCAAAACATATCAGCAAGGCGTGATATTTTGTTTTCATAGCTGCCAATACAAAAAAGATTTTTATTGTAGGACTTGGAATATTCTTCTATTTGACAATGAAAAATTCCTATAAATGTTTACGAAACGTTGCCACAAAAGTAGTTCCAAAACTAATTGATCTTTAGTGTCAAAAATAAGTAAATGGTATTTTGTGCAATTTTGCTGTTTCCAGAATCCTCCGCGCTATTTTTAGAGATCACAATTTCACATAATGACTGTTCTTTTAAAATTAAAATATTTAACTCTATTGATATTGTTTAGTTTCTCAAATCTGTATTGGCAAAACATCTGACAAGTTATAGTAAACAGTAGCCATGAGTTGTTTCAATAATGCCCATTGGTACAAGATAACTGGATGTAACCTTTCACATAATCAATCCAACATGAAAAAAAATCCAGTGTAGTTACACAGAATATTTGGAATTCCGTCCTTTAGAAGAATTAAACTACTCATTAATATGGTATGAAATAGAGTATAGTTCTGATTTATGGCGAGTAATTAAGTAATTAGAAATTCTAATTCAAGGATTAAGGAAAATGTTTTCGACCCTTTCACAGCGAAACGCCAAAAATCGCATTACGCTAGTGAAGTTCCGCTTCGAGTTGAAAGTGGGCCAACTCGAAGCGGCGGATTTCAAACCGGTTTCAGGCGAATGTGGTGAGGCTAGTGATTGGTCAAATCTTGTCGCTTAAATCTTCTCACCTCGGTGGGCACGAGCCTTTAGAATTAGAATTTCTCTTTTGTAAGTAGTAAGACATTTCTCTTTTGTAAGGACATAATAAAAGACATTTTATTCTAGTGTTTTACATAATTTCGCAATGTATCCAATATTGGAATGGTGGCCTGATGGCCAACTCGCTAGCGCTATGAGTTTTGTACCGGTTCGAATCCTGGCGGTGGCATGGATGTTTTCTTAGTGGTTCGAATCCATGTTAAATTGTAGGTCTAATTAGCCCAAAGTGGAGAAAAAATGACCATAGAGCGACAAACCAATATTCGGACGCACAGTTCAATTGGGATAGATTATAGATTTCGATAAGTTTTCTGAAAACTATATTGGATTAAGTACAGTAACTTCTCGTTATAACACATTGGAGCGAAGAAAGGGTGCAAATATTCAATGAGAATTTCGGGTTTTTTTACTATCAACATAACTTATCTTTTACTGATTAGTTTTTTACTATCTATGTATGATTTTTTAGTTGAATTTATAATTCATAAAACCTAATGTCGAGTTAGCACTGTCAAAAATGAGACTGGGACCCCAAGTAAAGGACGTTTTATATATATATATTGCTGGTTTCTTGTATCCCAACAAGAAAAGTTACTGTACTTTAAGTTTTTTTAAATAGATATAAATCCATGCGAGAAAAAGGAACTGAACTACTGTAACAAGGATGCCGAATGCATTAGGGATGACAGCAGAGGTTTCAAATGTCAGTGCAAAGAAGGCTATTTAGATTATTCCAGAAATCGAATGTATCTGGGGGAAATATGTGTTGGTAAGATGCCTTTTCATTTTTTGTATTTTCTATTTTATGTTAAACATATTAAATATCTGTATATATGTAAAGGAATAGTTCGGCAGTTATTCTCATTTAAAAATAAGAAATCTTTATTTAAAAATACTTTAGTTTCAAAGCATTAAATTGCTTTTAAGTGCTAGTCAAATTCAAAGAAAAACCAGAGGGAATTTTTCTTTGAAAAAGTTTTTCATATTATGAAGTATCTTGAAGATACTTAAACCTTAGATATTTTTTTTTTATAGCAATTGTTATGTGAAAAACTAATCAATAATAGCCAGAAGTCATTTTACATTCTTATTGCAAGAGAAAAGAGAATATAGACTAATACTTCAATATTCTAGTTTCGTTTTAGTATTTTGTTTCTGTGTTAGTTTGCAATCGCTTAACATTCACTATTGAAAGGACCATTTAACACTAAAATAATAAAACCTTTAATTTTTATTCTTTTACACCCTGTTGTATACATTTTATACGAAATGCAACACTGATTTAGACGAATAAGGCCAATAGTATTTAATTTTTTACTTAAAATTTAAGTATTTCACTTAGTTAATTTCATAACTTATATGTAAAGAAAAAATAAAGATTTAGTATTTATTAATTGAAGATAGATAAAATAAAATAATAAACTAGTTGTTTTGCAGTGGATTCATGGACTTTAAAATGATTAAGCTATTTTTTCCTATGAAACTCGCAATTTCAGAAATCATTTTAGTCATATCTATTAGATTTTTAAGTAAAACAAGTAATATATATAAAAAATTTAAAGTCAATTCCTACTTTTTTTCACTATATTGCAGAAAGTCCTTTATAAATAAAGTTGAAATTTTCCTCTTACATCTGGCGCCATCTATTGGTAGATACATGCAACTTAAATTTAAAAACTAAATTAATTAAATTTAATGAATGAATTAATATTTGAGAACTGTATTAACCTCAAGTGTCATCCTCTACAAGCTAAAAATGCAATTGAACTTGAGTGAATGAATAAAAAGCATTTTATTAACGATTAAAAATTTGAGCAAGATATATAAATAAGTGTGAACTAATGGTAGAAATTGAAGAAAATTGTTAAACACAGTTATATGAAAGAATCGAGGCAAAATAATGGAGTAATTATCTTGTGAATATTCCCACCACACGACATAATCCTATTTTTTCAGTTCTGATTATTGTGGGATCATAATTGTCTGTGGAAGCAAAACCTCTTTAGCATTAGTATATATGACACACCATAATGCTAGCTTTGTCATATGATGGCACCTAATGTTAACCCCTTGCTATATTGTTGAGTTTTGGGGGATTTTTTTCAGGTCTTGTGAAAATGCCTCAAGTCTGATGTTTGACACAAGCATTCCAGAGAGGATTTTGTTTGAAAGTAGCATTGTAGGAATATCTCGAGAAAGGATTATAAAAAAAAATTCTACAGTAGAGATCCTCTCTTAAAAGAAACTGAAATCTGCTAAGCAAATTTCAACTTGTGTGTGAATATTCGAGAGCGGATGAATAAACTCGGGAATATACCAATATTCAATAATGCACGAAATATATGAAGCAATTGATTGGAATACTACAATAATAGCCAAATGAATAGAGCAGTATTGAATTGATCTAGAACTTTATTAATGAATTGTTCAAGAATCTCTTAAAAGAATATACAAAAAGTAATATAAATGCAGTCGTGAATGAAGTATTCCAAATTCTACAAGAAACATTGACGCATTCAATAACCAAAAGAATATATCAAAGTTTGAAAATTCTAGGCATAAATGAAGTATTCCAAATACAATAAGCATTATACAGCTCTCAATAGGCATAGAAAAAGGCCAAAAGTGACAAATATGAACTTCAAAAGGAATTGATGAACGCACTACGAGTACTTATAGCCATTAGATATATGAATGTTTAAAATCCCAACCCGAAAAGTGATTCAGTGCCATATCACAAAACACTTCAAGTGAAAGCCAAATTCACTCGAAAATTCCATAAGACTAACGTTATTCATGAATCATTGCAAGAGTTAAGGGGGCCCAAACTACCATTTTTCCGCCGAAATTTGCGAATTTGAATGGATTTTTTTATTTGCTTGCTGCACTTTTGGATTGCGTCACACACCCTTAACCAGGACATGTTCACACATGTTAATAATTTAACATCCTTTTTTTCCAATTTTTGACATATTAAAGATGTCACCAAAATGACAGAATATCAAATCAAGTACTCTTGAACTTTGTAGGGATTTCGAGGTGGCCTTATTTTTGATCACTTGAAAAGCTTTTAAAGAAATGACTCAAGTCGGTTTTTTTTTTTTCATGTTTTGTAATAGTCGTAATTTAAAAAATTGCTTTAATCTATATCTGTACATATTTGTTCGGTTTTTTTTTAAAAATTTTTATTCTTGTTATTAAATTTAAAAAAAAATGTGCTCTATCCACATAAACGTTTAAGATGTTTATAGTTCTTATTTTCTTATATGCGATTAAAATGTAAATATACGCATGCAGCTCTTTTGTAATTTCAATATTAGTGTAGATTAAAATTGATGTACTAATAGGTGATGTTCTTCAGTTTAACAAGTTGTGCTATTTGTGTTTCAGCGACTTGTCCAAAGGACTACTGTGGTGATAATGGATATTGCGAATTGAGAGGAAATGGCCAAAAGCAATGTTTGTAAGTTCACTTTTCTCTTTAGATTTATGCCACGAAATTCCTTGTACTTAAGCAGATTTTAGTAGTATAATTGCTTATTGAATGAATGGTATTTTATATTCTTCTAAATTACTCGGATTCGATTTATTCTATTGCGTACTTTTATTTCTTAACAAGTAATATAAAAATATTTCAAGTCAATTCCTACTTTTTTTTTTTCACTATAGTGCAGAAAAGTCCTATACAAATGAAGTTGAAATTGTCCTCTTGCATCTGGCGCCATCTATTATTAGATACATACAACTTAAACCTAAAAAAAACTAAAATTAATTAAATTTAATTAACGAATTTAATATAAAAAAAAAACTGTATTAACTTGTAGTGGATGACACTACGAGTTTAAAAAATGTACTTGAATTTCAGTGGATGAATAAAAAGTGTTTTATTAATGATTGAAAGTTTTGAACAAGATATATATATAGGGAGAGTGTGAACTAATATTAGGAATTGAAAATACGTCAAATGCTTCTTGTTTTAAAATATTTATCACTAAAATACAAGACTAATATAGTAGAGTTGGCAATATTTGGGCAAATTCTTAACTTGGCACGTGCCTTATAGGACAAAAAAAAAAAAAATAAATAAATAAAATAAAATAAAATAAAAAAAATTTCTGGACAAAAATTCTCGATTTTTGGACAAGATTTCCTACGACATATTACAAAAGGTATCCGGCGACTATAGTCGGTTGAATTCCTGCTTTTGAATGATGAATTTGTAAATATGTTCAAATGTCTTATTTTGCGTTTTTATCATTTATTAATTTAAAGGAAAAACGCATTACTTTGAAAAATACTACACAAATATCAATTCAGAAAAGGAATATTTTCGTAATATTACTCGTATTTATTCTAACAAATTATTTTTACAGGTGTAACGGTTGGTATTTCGGGGAAAAATGCGAAATATCGGGCATACGTAAGTTTTTAATGTGTAGTGCAATTTAATTGTAATTTAGTTTTAATATGAATACTAATGCTTGTGTCGTTTTATTTACAGTGGTGATATCTGGATTTGCGGCACTCAACGTTGTGATCATTATCGTTGTATTGGGAGCAGTATGCCTTGCAGAAGGTTAGTTTACCCTTTCACAAATCTGTTTCTATTTAGTACTTTTACATTTAACAGTTCTACGATTGTGCATTATGAGGTTATTCAGACTGGTGACTTAAATTAGAAAAATGGACTTTAAGAGTCTTTAAGAGTAATGGAAAAATTGACCTTAAAAGTCCATTTTTAATTTAATGCAAATTCTTTTGCTCAATTTACCGATTTCAAAATCGCCGAAATCGGTTTTGGCGTCTCACAAAGCCGAGCGTAACTCGAACACTAATCAATATTTTGACGTCAAATTTAACACAGATGTGAAGGGCAGTGCCAACAACCGAAAAATGAAATTCCATGTACCCGGGAAATTTAAATTGAAAATTAGTTTGACTTTTTGGACACTGCAGTATAATTTTTCTTTCTAATGCAGCTGGCAAACACTTAGACAGCTTGGTCATGGATGCCTTAAGGCAAGCGCTGCTCAGACGTTACTCCTTTGCATTACCCAGGGGGCGCGTGTCACTTGAAGATAAGCCACGGACGCGGAGTAACACTGCCCCTGCAACGCTTTACGATCATAATAGACCGAGACCTACGATTTAAAGTGGATTCCGAATTACTACAAACACCCATGGCACCGCCGGGACTCGAACCCGAAACCTGTGGTACCGAGCGCCAGAGCGCTAGCCACACGGCCATTCAGGCCCCACAGTAGTATAAATAACAGAAGGCTTTATTAAAGTACTGCTTGTATATATTCCATAAGAGAAATACCGGCTTGGGAATTCAGATCTATTCTGTGAGGATATCAATGGCATGTGGCATGTTTGGGTATGAAAGTTGAAAATTGATTTTATTTTTGGCACAGTAGTAATACAGTAAGCTCTGCTACACTTTATAATTTTGGCATTTAAAAATTCTTAAAGGGGAAAATAGCGTATCAATTGTAGTCGGAAAACTAGAGTATCCTAAAAATGTACTTTTAATATTAAAATTTTTTATTTTTATTGTAGACGGCGACGAGCAAGGTTTTATGGAAACAATCAGGTGATGTTTAACCCTGATCAGGAGCTTCATAATTTTGGACCCGTCTCGCCAAGGGTGGCCAACACTATCGCCTTGGATGAGGGAGGCCCCGCCAAGTCTTCCAAATACAGGTCCATCAGCACACCCCTGCACCCGAACCCCAGTATACAGATCATCAGTCCTTCATTTGGTGAGTAATTTACTAATGAAAAATAAAATGCAGTTTTGTAAAATTTTGTTATTCACTGTGCCTAAAAAGTAAGACCAATTTTTTATTTCAAAAACTCTTTATTTTTTTTTTTTTTTCTTAATTTATTTCATCGCCTTCAAAGTAATCCCCCTCCGAACAAAATGCACTTATGCCAACTTTCTTTCCAATCCTCAATGCATGCTAAAATGTCATCGGCAGGGCCTTCGAAGCACGCGGCGATTCACGTTGAATCGTTTCAATCGACTCAAAACGGTGTCTCCGGAGTGGTCTTGAGCTTAGGGAATGGCCAGAAGTTGCACGGTGTGAATACGGTGGTTGAGGAACGATATGGGTTTCATTTTTTCCGAAAGTCACAAAGAATCAATGCAGTGGGAGCTGACGCATTCAGTGTTTTCGGTACCCATCGAGATTTGACGCGTTTGAGGCCCAAAATGGAATTGACCGATCCTTTTGAAATTTGTTCCTCAGCCAGGTCTCTAATTGTAAATAAATGGTTTGCAAGCATCATCTTTAATTTTTGGGCCTGAGCTTCGTCGGTTGAGGTCGATGGTCAACCAGAGGGGCTCTTCGTCTGCACCACGTTCTCTGCCTTCTTTGAACTGTTTATACCACTTCTAAACATTTCTTTCCGATATTGAAATGCTCACAGAATGCCTTCTGCAACATTCTATACGTTTCCGCAAACAAAATTGAATGAAAGTTCTTTGCTCTATGAATTCAGACATTTCAAAAATCGCCGGAATCGGTTTTAGCTTCTCACAAAGCCAACTAAAACACTAATGAAGATTTTGACGTGAAATTTCAGATGTCAAGGACAATGCCAGCAACCTAAAAAGAAAAACAAATTGAAATTCCATAAGCCCCGGGAATTTTAAATTGAAGATTGGTTTTACTTTGTGCGCATAGTAGTACGTCAATAACTGGCTGTTTCAACTTTTGAGTTTAAAAATCCGAGTCTTATAAGGGGGGGGAACCGCAAGAGAATCGAACAATAGGTCTGCTGTTGGACATCTGCTAGTCCTACTGGCCATCAAAATAAATCGTATTTACCATAATTTAAAGTAGGGGGCCGACAACACTTCTACCAGTGCAAAATCCTCCCTTGATCTAGATTCCTATGTATTAATTTCAATATTAATGGCAACCTTAGCCAAAAAGTGTCGATTCGTAATTAATACACCAAATATCTAACGTCAAATACTATGATTAGATACAAAAGACGTCATTAGATACGAGATTTCATCTATGTCGCAGTAGAATTTTTATGTGTCGATATAAAAAGTTAATAATACTAGCCTTTAATAATAGTTTAAATGGATTTTAGATACGGCGATAACTTGTGAACTATAATAATTGGTCCTGTTTGAGGTTTTCCGCAGTTTTATTCGTTCACATGTTTAGTTTAATAAATTGAGTATTTTAATTGTCAAACTGGTGTATGAAGACTGACTGTCGCATGACTTCTTAATGCCATGTCATTCTAAATCGATAAGACTTGTGTTCATAAATTGACTTTTTTAAGTTTGTTATAATCGTTTATGCCTTATAAAAAAAAAAACTTATGTAATATGAAATTTTTGACCTATTTTTATGTTCCCTTTGCTACTAAGTTTTTGATATTGAATGTTATAATGTGTAGGTTGGACAACCAGATTGTAACTGGGTGTGGTTGGGTTGAGATATTTAAGGCACAGATTGGAGGTGCACGCTATATTTATGCACGCACAAACACATTTATAAAGGCATATAGTTAAATTAGTGGAAGCGCTTCACTTCTAAGCCGAAAACTCTGTGCGCAAAAATATTTCTTAAGTGAGTCTGTAGGCCAATTAATAAGCATGGTTGAGTTAAATATATTTCCTCTCTGGGTGAGAGACTATAAACTAAAAGTTTCTCAGCGGGAGTGAAAGTTGCGCTATACTTCCTCTCGGGCTAGAGTCTCGATGCCGACTGACAATCTTCTCCTGAACGCTACAAGGGGTTGTATTGTAAGCAATGAACAATAAAAACGCAATAAAAGGAACAAATAAAGTAATCTATGGGTTATATTTATATGAATATACTATATTTCTTCTCCGGGTGAGAGTCTGTAGACCAACTGACTTCTCCAGAGTTTAAAGGGGCACTCTTGTCAGTGGGTAAGAGCAAGTATAGTTGCAGTGCTATTTTTCCTCGACTTGACAGTAACAAATCTGCTTTCATATCTGTTAATGATAAACTCGCGTGAAAAAAAAAAAACATTACGAGTTGATATATTAGAAATTATTAAAACTTTATAATTTTATACATGGAGTGTAAATTTCTGCTTTTACTTTTACAGGTTCGAGCCTCAGCTACGATTACGACTCGACATTCGACAGAACACCAAGTGTAGCGGTGTCGATGGAACCACCCAAATACGATTCTGTTCCATGAGTTTAGCGTTCTAACTTTCCTTTTCGTTAAGTTTTTAAAATCCATTTAGAGTTTTTAGGGCGCATCAATTATCTTAATATTTAAAGTAGTTCGAAGTTTTAACTTTTGAAAAGGACTGCTCGTGTTCGTTTTTAAATATAATTATAAATTTTCTTTTTTACTTAAGTGAAGAAATGGAATTTTTAAATTAAGAAAAAAAAAAATGTTTAGTGTATTAAAAAAATGTAATAAAAAATTTAATTTTAATAAATTATGTTTTTATCGTTCATGCAAATTATTTTTTCACTTGTCTCAAAAGAGTTTTTCAATCCCCTCATTTGTGAACTAATGAACAGAAAAGTAAAAGGTACAAAGAAGTGTACAAGTACAGAAAGGTACACAGTAAAGCACATCACATGGCCAGAAAGAGAAAATTTTTCACTACATTTCTAATTACATTGAAGATTCTTTGTTTTTGTTTGTCGCTCTACGGTCATTTTGTGCACACTTTAGGCTAATTACAGCGGGACCTACTGCTTAACACTGATTCCGACACTCATAAACACACATGCCACAGCCAGGACTCCGAACCTGAAGCCTGTGGTGCCCTAGACAATTGGGCATCTCATTCGTCATTTTTTTTGTTTCGTAATCTGCCAGTAGAGCCATAGGTCCACCGTAGGGCTGTTGCGCCAATTAAGGATGTATGCTAATCTCCATAAGCCATATGCTTTGATGCCGCCTTGACTATCTGTTTCAAAATTGAATCTAAGTTTAAGTTTTGCGTGCTGGTGTATAGCATAAAAGTGATCGCCTATTATTGTAAAAATGAATTTAGAATCCCTTTTCAAGAAATGTAGTGCTTAACATTTTCTGTTTTTGTTCATTTTATCAATTTTTTTAAAAGTAAACTTTTATTCTGGAGATCGATAGAATAATTTCTTCATTTCCGAAATTAGAGGTCATTTAATTAAAATTATGACAGCTTTAATAGATAAATACAACAATCGAGTACTATAGCATTTCATAAATATGAGTTATTTAAATGTATCATCTAAAAATATTTAAGTATTAACTTTGCAAAATTTAATTTATTAATAAAAATTTCAGATTGTATCCTTTAAATGTGCCGAGATCTTTTCTTTTACAATATATTATATTATATTATATTATTTTTAAATCGAAAATGATAGTCTGTGTCTAATCCTCCAACAGCGAAAGTCGGACACCCCATGAGTACTCGTAGAACCCTACTAGCTCATCACCCTACTCATGGAAGGAGGGAAAGGGGCAGGTTCTATTGTGATGGAGTACTCGTAAGTAGAAATACGACTTGAGGACAGTGCTGGAGGAGGGCAGTGCCTTCCAGAATGACTTTAGAGGCATTTGCTTCGCGTATGGGAGAAAACCAAGAAAAACTGCCCTCGTAGTTGGACTCGCGAGGCAAGATGTTGAACATCCCAAACGCCATCGATTCTACTCGTTTTTGAAACAGTGTCTACAACAATACCGCTAGCGGACTGAACCGCAGGCCTAATGCTCAAAAGCGGCGGTCCGTCTTCATTGAGCCCCGAGTTGGGATCGAAAATGATTAGAAAATGAGTTGCCATTTTAAAAACTAATGCAATTGCTTTTAAGGGGCCTGAATGGCCGAGTGGCTGGTGCTCGGTACCACAGGTTTCGGGTTCGAATTTCGGCGATGCCATGGATGTTTGCAGTGGTTCGGAATCCACTTTAATCCCGTAGGTCCCTGTCTTATATGACTGTTGAGCGTTGGGCGTAGAGATGACAACCCTACCTCGTAAAACGAGAATAAAAATGATGCCTAATGAGGGTTTTCTAGGTTTCTCTCTTAAGACTAGTAATTATGGGGCGGTTACAGTTAAAAGCCTTCTGTTAATATCCTCCCTTCATCACCAGTGTGAGCTATCGCTGTATAAAGATGAATGCGAGACCAATTGATGCACAGATACTAATTAAAAAAAAAATATCTAATTTATGAATAAGTAAAAAGTTATGGAAAAATTTAGCACGAAATGGTAAAAGAAAAACAGAATGAAATGAAAATTGTAACAAAAGGTCTTAAAAAAAAAAAATTGACAGCGTATTTTTGTGAACTTTGTGCGTCAGTTTTTCAATTCCTTCTATTAGCTCATAGTCTATCTACATAATATATCTTGTTCAAATTTTCATTTGTTAATGGATGTATTTTTATTTTATTAAGTTCAAATACATTTTTTTGAACTTGTAGTGGAGGACACTGGATGTTAATACAGTTTTTTCAAATATTAATTCACTAATTAAATTTAATTAATTTTAGTTTTTTTTAGATTTAAGTTGCATGTATCTACCAATAGATGGCGCCAGATAAACAAAAATGAAGGGAAATCAATGAGGTGTGGGCGGCCTGATGTCTCCAATTGGCTAGCGCTCTGGTCTTTGATACCACAGGCTTCAGGTTTGAATCTTGGCGTGGCGGGGGCTTGTTGGCCGAGTGGCTAGTGCTATGGGCGCTCGGTACCACAGATTTCGGGTTCGAGTACCGTCGGTGCCAGGGATGTTTGTAGCGCTTCGGAATTCACTTTAAATTGTAGGTCCCTGTCTGTCTAGCCCAAAGTGTGCACAAAATGACCGCAGAGCGACAAACCAAATCAAACCTGGCGATGGCATGGATGTTTGTTAGCTGTTCGAATCCACGTTAGGCTGTAAGTCCGGGTCTAAATAGCCCAAAGTGTGCACAAAATGACCGTAGAGCGACAAATCATACTAAACCATGCAGATACGTAAATTTATTTTACAAGATTTTTTTATTCAGTTTGTAATTTTATTTAGAATTCCATTTTCACTTCATAGTTTAATTTGAAGAAAAATAGTTTTAATTAATACACGTTTATTGTCAAAGATATTGATTATAGAAAAATTTTCCTTTTTTTTTCAATATAAAAAAAATTTCGGATGTATATTTGTCTATCTTTAAATAATGTATTATTCAGTAATTGTAGTTTTTATACTTAAAAAAAAAAAAGGGAAAATTTAATAATATTTACGTTTTAGTATTATTAATCTTCAATTAAAATATAATTAGAGAAAATTGATAGTTAATAAACAACAAAGGTAAATAATTAACAATTTTACAGGTTCTCTAAACATATAGAATTATGTATTTTAAAAAATATGAGAAAAAAAGAATAAAAAAATAATTAGTTTTTAGGTTTTAAGTTAAGAGAAATCTGAATGGGTTGTTTTTTTCTAAACATTAACATTTTAGGAATTAAAAAAATTAATCCTCTACTCAAACTTTTTCTTGTAAATTTTAGACGAAAATACAAAAGAAATATTAAGGGCTTTTTAGTAGGGTTTCATTTACTCATCATATTAAAATCATTTCATTGAAAAGTAAATTACCTAAATAACTAAAATCATAGTCATACATAAAATCAGTCATATATATTAAGAAAAATCTAAAAATCGGAAATATTCTTTATTAATTATAGATAGACTTTAAATTTTTTTAAAAAAAAAGTCTAATTTTATTTATTAAATCATCCGTTTTAAAAATTAATTCAATGTATAGCATGTGGCAGTTGATTTGAAAACTTCAGCAAGAAAAAAAAAGAAATGTAAAAGTGTAACCGTCCTTCCTAGTACCCACTGATAAGCGCGTCCACTGTGGTGTTTAGGAGTAATGATTAGTTGTCCTACAGACAATTCCCGGATAGGAAGTATATTTCACGCACCCTGCTCATATCTGAGTTTCGGGCTTTCAGCTTAGAAGGGAAATGACAATTCCCCTTCTAAAACACACTTCCACAAATCTATAATTACTCGTATATGTCGTTAAATATTGCATGACTCTGTGTATGTATGGTGTTTGTGCGTGAGTAAACAAAGTTGCGAGTCTCTCAGGCATGTGCCTCCAGTATCTCAACCCAACAACACCCATTCACAATCTGGTTGCCCAACGAGGACACTACAAAAGTTTATACCTACTTAGATTAAAACTAATAAAAATGGATTTTTCTAAGACTGTAAGAAAATGTGACAAACTTTATGGCTTTTTTCAATATGGATAATTACTTGGCTCATTGGTAAATATTTTACTTTTAGTCTAGCAAAAAATTATTATTCATTCATAGAAGAATTTTAAATTGTGTATTTTATTTATTTGTTACTATTTTTAAATATTGGTGGGACTCGTGTTATAATGGATGCCTCGAACAGCTCACTGACGAGCAATGAGGGAAGGATATTGCCTCTGGGTGTATTTATCGATATTTTGTTCTTTCTTCACTTTTATTGATTTTGTTGACCGGTGTTTCGACTTCCTTCACCACTAGAGTGGTAGTCATGAAGCAAAAATCAACGTTACCAAAGAATACAGATTCAGTTTTAAGCTGCACCCACATTTTGTCCCCATACTTTTGAACAAATACTTTTAGAAATGGTCCTGGGAGAAGTGAGTATACCTCTTTCTTCCCGACTCCGACAGGAAGACTTTTATAGCCTATAGATTTATTATACCAATATCCAGTGCAAACACGAGAGCTTTCAAGTTCTACTATTTAAAAATTCAAAATCACTACCCACTAGGCCGATTTGGCCTATCCTGGCTAGCGGAAAAGTATTAACTAAAACAGGGGTAGTCAATCCAAATGATCTTGCGGGCCACTTTGGAAATGCATCCCTAACTCTGCGGGCAGTATATAAAATTATATATCCCCATATTAGATTTAGACCCATTATAGACATTTTTTGAGTGAAAATTTGAAACATAATGAGTTATTATTTTTGTGTTTACTATTTCATTTTCGAAAAAACCATTAGCAGGTGAAAGTTGTAGCAGTTGAACCAAAAACGCTAACAATTTGAACTAAGAATCTGGTTTGCTCTGCTATCAACAATCAACTGTGCGTATCTAGGATGGTCACTACGTCACTTAAAGTGAAATATAGAACCCGTTATAATAAATGTTCCAAATGCACGCGCATCATGAGTTCGCAGAATATAATTTAATTATTCTGCGAACTTATAACAATTCATAAATAAAACAGGCCATATCTGTCATATATTCGTAAGAATATTATTTTAAAATCAAAGTTAATTTTTTAATGATTTCGACAGTTAATTTTTGAATATATGGATACACACATAATGTATTTTTTAATACGCTGGTTTTCACTACTTTGTCTCTTATAAAATAAATATATTTTGTAAAAGTGTGATAAATCTCACGGGCCGGTAAAATATTCAGGGTGGGCTCCGGGTTGGCCACTCCCTGATCTAAAATAATAAAACAGAATGTATCTAATTTTAGTCGCATTAATATTAAATGTTTAAATGAGTATCTAATTTTGGAAAAAAACTCTAATAATAAATTTGTGATAACGAAGAAAACTTCACCAAATAGAAAACTTCACCAGAAAATTTTACTATTAAGTAAAATTTTCAAATAGCTAACTTTCAAATAACCTAAAAATAGCAATTAAAGTAGCCAAAGTAAATCAAATTTGATAAATGTGATTATAAAAATTAATTTGATTGTTTTAATAATCAATTTCTAAAAAAAAAATTATCTATTGATAAAATTCAAATTTTATTGTTTTATTAGTTTTTCCTATGTAAGTTTTATGTTATGCATGAATAACAAAGAGAAAGATTAAAGATGAATCATTATTATTATTATTTGCATCATAATATGTAATAAAGATGCAAACATTTCGCAGGCATCTAAAAATTCTGAATGGATCGATTACAAAAATATTTTTCTTTCTTTTTTTAAACATATGCGCACCAAAAATATACCGTCCCGGTTTGCAGTTAGGCACAAAAAATCAGAGAAAAAAAGCTTCAAGAAATATCACCCCAAAATGAAACCAGCCCTTTTCATGCATTATGTTGTCAGCTTCTTCACTGACCGCTCATCTTCCTTCAGGTTTATTTCCAGGTTACGTAAAGCGGAAAGATTTAAATAAATAAATGAAAAAAAGAACATCATAATAGAACAAAAGAAGTGAATTTACTTTAATTCCTTGAAGATGAAAGTCTCTCCGTTTTGATAGGCCGCCAAGGAAAGCTATGCAGATAGATTA